>CM019064.1:147135581-147343774 GCA_009667805.1 Leptobrachium leishanense | reverse complement strand
AGCAGGAGAATCTGAGACTCTAGCCAAGGGGGGAATGTAAGGGACTCAGGTCCAGAGATGGCCGCCATCTTGAGCCAGGCAGCCATCTTGTTCAGAACATTGGTTCACATGATTATAAAATAGTAGATATTAGCTGAAATTAGGATGTAGCTTGCATAGATTCTTTAGAATGTGTTAAACTAACAGGCAAAGCAATTAAACTAACGAGATCCGGGCCGATGCTGGCACGAAGTGACAGGATGAGAAAATAGTTACTTCAAGGTCAGAGAGCTAGTGTCTGAACAAAGGGAAGTGTGAAAACCAGACGAGGTCTTATCTAGGATACACAATAAACAAGTCCTAGGGAGGTGGGCATGAGCAGGATCCAGAGAAAGTGGTAAATACTTGATTGTCAAAATACCATGAAGTCTGCCAATTTATGACCAATGTATGGAATGTCTTTGTATTCGGCCATGGGAGGTACAGACCCACGTGGGGTGGGATAGTGTCACTATGGGGTGGGCTAATTGGGATGTACCTAATTATGTATTCGTGGTATAAAACCCCATGTCTGAATGTTATCTGGGCTCAGTCCTAGCGATTCAATCCGTACTGAGTGGTGACATCACAATAAAGTTTGCCTTTCCTGAAGAGACTCGTGTCCAGTCAATCCTTGTCCGTGCCGGCCCGGCCTACTCCCGAGTGAACCAGTTGGATTCCGGTAACAAAATAAAAATAGAAACCACATAAATGGTAAGATAAACAACTTTAGCAAAATCTATGATGGAAACAATGGTGAAATGTACGACAACTTTACAGTGGCAATTTCCTAAATTGAGAATTCACCTTAGTAGTTTCACCCCGCATGATCCATTGAACTTTTGCAGAAAATTACAGTGATTTGTGACTATTCCATTTCTTGGTTCGCTTTATCTACAGGTGGCTTCTTCTTCTTGCTATGGATGTGTCAGGTTGACACACGTATACGAGGGTAGATACGGTCAGCCCTATAATAGACAGAAGACTCTAAACAAATGCGATACCAGTCCTTAAGTTGGCTGGGTTACGCAGCAGTGAAAAGTGAACCTATAAGGCAGGGATGTTGGCAAGGAGGACAGAAACCAGTCCTTGGGGGGGCTGGTATGGAGACAGGAAAGTACGGAGTACCAGAGGTTTATATCAGACTAGCACACATAAGTCCAATGATATGCACAAGTCAGAACAATAGGTAACAATAGAAAACCTATAACCTAAGTGCGATACCAGTCCTTGAGATGGCTGGGTTACGCGATAGCGAGAGGTTAAAAAAGTCCAGGTCGTAGGGAGAAACCAAATCCAAAGTCAAATTCAAAAGCCGGGTCAGAGGGTTATAGAAGTACTCAGGACAGATGCCAAAAGCCAGGTCATACACAGAAAGTCAGATAAATGAAAAGAGCAGCAAGTATATAAGGATACACAAGCAAAACCACGAAAGGGCAATGCAAAAAGAAAGAAGCAACTTTAAATAAGGCGACCTGCAATCTGATAGGTTGCCAGGATCACATGGTGCAGGGGAACCCACGATGGAGGCGTGATGATGTCAGGCGCAGCGCACCGCCGACCCTCTCCTAAAGCCGTGGAGACCGGCGGGACGCGCGCATAGGAAGCGCAGAGGAGCTGCGGGGAGGACGCAATCCCTGAGATTGCCGGGAGGAACGCCGGAGGCGCGCCAGCCTCCGAGGGCTGACAGTACCCGCTACTCGAGGAACGCCCACCGGGCGGATGGGAGCCGGCTTGAGGGGAAAACGGCGATGAAAAGCGGACAACAAACGAGGAGCATGGATGTCGCGAAGAGAGACCCATGTACGATCCGCAGGACCATAACCCTTCCAATGAACCAGATATTGAATCCCGCATCGAGAACGGTGGGAATCGAGAATGGATTCGATCTCGAATTCAGGGTTCCCGTCTTACAATACAGGAGGAGGAGGAAGAGGATCGGAACGGGTAAAACGATTGCACAGGAGGGGCTTCAGTAAGGACACATGAAAGGTGTTCGGAATGCGAAGATATGCAGGCAATTGCAGAGCGTACGAAACGGGATTAACACACCTAAGAATTTTATAAGGTCCTATGAACCGGGGTGCAAACTTCATAGAAGGGACCCTCAACCTAATGTGACGTGTGCTGAGCATACTCTGTTCTCTACATGATAGACCGGTGGAGGTCTGTGTTTGCGGTCAGCGGAACGTTTCTGGGCCACTGAAGCAGATTCAAGATTTGATTTGGTCCTCTCCCAAATCACACACAGTGTACGGAGGTGGTCCTCTAAGGCTGGAATCTCCTGAGTCATAAACGAGGAAGGAAAAATGGTGGGGTGCATACCAGTAACTACTTCAAATGGGGAATAGTTGGACGACGGAGACGTGGCATTATTGTATGCAAACTCCGCCCACGGCAACAGAGTGATCCAATCATCCTGTGCATCAGAAATAAAACATCGTAGATATGTCTCAAGTGTCTGGTTCTTTCGGCTAATCCGTTCGTCTGCGGGTGATAAGCAGAGGAAAAGGAAAGCTTGACTCCTAATTGTAAACAGAAAGCTCTCCAGAATTTAGATATAAATTGGGAACCACGATCCGAGACAATAACATTCGGGATGCCATGTAGTCTAAATATCTCCTTAGTAAAGATGTGTGCTAGCTCATTAGAGGAGGGGAGTTTCTTTAAAGGAATAAAATGTGCCATTTTGGAGAAACGATCGACAACGACAAAAATAACCATATGGCCAGACGAAGGGGGTAGGTCGACTAAGAAGTCCATGGCTAACTGGGACCAGGGACGTTCAGGTACAGGTAAAGGTTGGAGAAGACCAGCGGGTCTAAGACAGGAACACTTAGAACGGTTACACACAGAACAGGTAGTGACGTTTCTTTACATCTTTCGCGAGCGTAGGCCACCAAAGATGTCTTTTTTTTATTTAAAAGAATTTTTATTATTTTTTCAAAACAAAAATGCCATAAATGCAACAGTGTCATAAGTACGCGCTAGGCACAGCGCTCCATTTTGTGGCACAACATATAGTAACAACATATGAATATGAGAATCAAATAAGTCATTTACACTAAGCAGATCAACTCAGGTCTGAAGACTATCAAAATAAAAAGAAAATCGGGGGAAAAACAGGGAAGACGCTTTATAGAATAAATTGAATCACATAAATTCCAGGTGAGGTGCGAGTGTAACGGCCGTCAGTACTAGATTTTCGAGTGGGAGATCCGTCGATCTCAAGTGGCGGGAGGAGGTGGTGTAAGTACCGGGTCTGAGATGGGTGCCACTAGCCGCACCGCGGGAGAGAGAGCTGAAGGATATCTGACCACCAAAACCACGTCCTAAAATATTTTTGATACTGGTTCTCTAATGAGTAGTGGAGCTCTTCCAGAGTACGAATGCGTTCCACCGCTTCAATCCATTCCCTAACAGTGGGGGCGGTTGTCTGTTTCCATTTCCGTGGAATGAGGGATTTGGCTGCATTTAAAAGGTGTAACAGTAAAGAGGCTTTGTACGTGTTGACTGGGAGTGGGACTAAGTGAAAAAGTATCAACTGAGGTGAGTCATCTGATTTAAAGCCAGTAATGTCCTCAATATGCGCCAAAATCTCAGACCAGTAAGCAGTGAGGACCGGACAGCTCCACCATAAATGTACATATGTGCCAGTCGCAGCAAGGCATCTCCAGCATTGAGAGGTAGTTTGCGAGAACATACGATTTAAGCGGACTGGTGTAAGGTACCAGTGTGCTAGGAGTTTAAAATTAGAGAGCTGCACTGAAAGGCTTATAGAGGAGCATTTATTGATAGAAAAAAATTTTGTCCAGTCCTCCTCTGAAATGGGTTCTGGGAGTTCATCATGCCATTTGGACACATAGGAGGGTACCTTGGGTTGGGATGAGGAAAGGAGTAGTGCGTAGAGGGACGAGAGAACATGTATTGGTGGGGGGTCCATCGTACACAAGGTCTCGAATACAGTCATAGTGGTGCGGAGAGGCACAGACGATGTTAGTTTAGTTACAAAATGAGTTAATTGGCCGTATTTAAAACACTCAAGGGGGGTATGAGTGGGTCTCGGTGCCAATAGTAGTAGTGGGGACAGTACCTGATCTGTACAACAGCGCGCAATGGGCAGGTATGGTCCGTCCGGGTCTATGTCTAGAATAGGTGTTTGCCTGCCCGGAGGGAAATCAGGATTATGCGACACGGGGTACAGGGGGGAAATATCTGGGGAAAGGTCGGGTCTGGAACGGACTTCTCTCCACAGCCGGAGAAGCTGTGGAGCAGTGGGGTGATCCGGGGATATCACCAGGGAGCTAATGGCCGCTAGTTGCCATGGCACAGATGCAATCGGTACCTGGAAAGCGCATTGCTCCAATGCCACCCATAACTTGATCGGAGGAGACATTGACCAATCACATATCCGCGTCAGCAAGGCTGCTGGTAGTAAGATTCCATATGGGGCAGTCCCAAACCTCCCCTATCCCTAGGGCGAGTCATGTCCTTATAAGATATCCGAGGGCAGGTAGCGCCCCATATAAATTTCAGGAAGCCAGATCTCAACGCCTGGAAATAAGCCCGAGGTATTTTAACCGGAACCGCCTGAAATACATACAGAAACTTTGGGAGGATAGTCATTTTCAGATAATTAACACAGCCAAGCCACGAGATATGCGGTTTACGCCATTTGCGGAGCTCAAGTAAAGTATTGTTCAGGAGTGGTGTATAATTCGCTGCGAACAGGTCCCTGGTACACCGCGTGAGAGTAGTGCCCAGATAACGTAGGGAGTCCCTCGTCCACTGAAATGGGCATATATCCGTCAGGGCCTGGTAGAGGTCTGGTGACACCCCCACCCCCATAGCCTCACACTTTGAGTCATTAATTAAAAAGTTGGACAACGTCTGGAAGGTTCGTAATTCCTTTAGTACATGTGGGAGGGATCGGAGGGGATTGGTGAGAGTGAAAAGGACATCATCTGCGTATGCTGAAATTTTATAGTGGTGGAATGGGAGATGAAAACCTCGAATTTCGTCATTATCCCGAATCCGTTGCATGAAGGGTTCCAAAGCTAGGACAAATAACAGAGGGGATAAAGGGCACCCCTGTCTCGTCCCATTTCTAATGCAGAAAGGTGTCGAATGCGTACCGTTAATTCTAATCCGTGCCGTCGGGGAGGAATACAGTGCGTGTATCCATGTCATCCATTTAGTGCCGAAGCCCATATGTCTAAGGACTCCAAATAGATAATGCCAGTCCACCCGGTCGAATGCCTTTTCGGCATCAACCGAGAGGAATATGGTAGGGCGTCCCTGAGCTTGAGCCCGGTGAATGAGATTAATAGTGCGAATGGTATTGTCCGTGCCTCGCGCTGAGTCACGAAGCCCGACTGGTCAGGGTGAATCAAGGCGGGTAATAAGGGGCTGAGGCGGAGAGCCAGCAATTTCGCAAACAATTTAACGTCTGTATTGATAAGGGAGATTGGGCGGTAGTTAGGAACTAAAGTGTGATTTTTATCAGGTTTAGGAAGGAGAGTAATCGTGGCTAGGAGGGCTGATTGGGGGATAGTAACCTGATCATCCAGGGAATTAAAGGCCTGCAAAAAATGAGGGCCTAAAGATGGGAGAAAGGTCTTATAATACCCCATCGTAAACCCGTCTGGGCCCGGGCTCTTACCCGATTTCATAGATTTAACTGCTGAGGCAAGTTCTTTCATGGTGAAGGGAGCGTCCAGTGCTTTCCGGGCCTCCTGAGAAATAGTAGAGTCATATGAGTCTCGCAAGTACTTGTCAATTGCGTCTGAGGGAGGGGGGTGTCCCTCAAATTGTATAGAGCTTTATAATAGGATAGGAAGGCCGCAGAAATATCTGGGGACGTGTGAGCCATCGACCCACCCACGTGACGTACTTTAGGGATATACGTGGCCATATGTCGTTGTCGGACTGCGTTAGCCAAAAGACGGCCACAACGGTCTCCCTGGGTATAATATTTAAGTTTAGTGATTTGTAGGGAACGAAGAGTATTACTTGTGAGCAAGTTGTTAAGAGCCGCTCGCTGTAATGTCAGTTCTTTAAGCGTATCTAATGACCCATGTGCTTTATGAGATGTCTCGAGAGTATGTATGTCACCTAGGAGGTCTTTGATCTGTCCCGTCTGGAGTCAGATTATCCCCAAAATAGTCAGTAATGGCCGTTTCAATGTCAGTCCTGTTTACGTCATCTTTGAGAAGGGCCTCATTAAGTCGCCAAGTCCTGTCACGTTCTGGGACTGCAGGGAGAGTGATCACTAAATGTACTGGGGCATGGTCTGACCATGTGATGGGCCTAATAGTGGCGGACTTCAAGAAGTGGAGGCCATTATGAGATACCAGAAAAGTATCCAGTCGGGAGTAGGAACCCGCAGCAGAGGAGAAAAATGTAAAGTCTCTCCCTTCCGGGTGAAGTACCCTCCAGCCGTCTACCAACTGCTGGCCGTGTAACAATTGGAGAAACCGCCGCCTTAAAGAAGGGTCGGGTCGACATGAAGCAGGATTGCCCTCCCCAGGGGCGTCCAGATGGACATTAAAGTCTCCACCACATATTATTATGCCCTCACTGTAACGTGACAATTTGTTGAAAATAGAACGAAGTGCCTGGCATTGGTTACGATTGGGGAGATAAATGTTAACCAGAGTGCAGCGAGTGAGGCCCAAGGTCCCTTTGAGAAACAAAAACCTACCCCCCGGATCCGAGACATGAGAATCGTATACAAAGGGGACATGACGGGCTATCAGTATGGCCACCCCTCGAGATTTTGAGGTTACGAAGTTACTCACATAACTAGTGGAATAATGCGGTGATGATAAGGTCGGTGCGGAGTCTGCTCGGAAGTGTGTCTCTTGGACAAAGACGATGTCCCCGCCCTGCGCGCGGGCATCAGCCAGGGCCATCCGACGTTTCACGGGGGTGTTCAGCCCCCTCGCGTTAAGCGTGATCAATCGGACCGTCGCCATAGTGGAAGTAATGGGAAGACTAGCCACGGACACCAGCCTGGAGAGAAAAACCTGAGAGCGTCTAAGGGGAGAGGGAAATAAGGCATTGCAAAAAGAAAAAAATCAATCAATAATAAAGTAATAAACATATAAACAAAGAGGCAGTGAGAATTCCTCCTCGGGGTGTTTCGGAGCCCCGTGGGAAATTGCAAGTCTGAAATACACTGACCTCTCAACCGGTCCTCAGTCACGGGACCGGGGGCCGTGAGAGAGTACATAGTAAACATAATAACGGTCACCGCTACTGGTGGGGGTGCGGTCAGCAGCGGTAAGCTCGGTAAAAGCGAAGTAGCTCAGTGTTCGAAGTTCGAACCGGGCAGGCGATCAAATGCAAAAAGTCTCATAAAGAGAAACAATGTAGGTGAAGAGTGGAAGATAGGTAGAGTATGCAAAAGGAGGAGTCCATCTGTTTACTCAGCCACACGAAGATGGAGTAGTGGGTAGCTGGTCATGCGGAGAGTCCGAGGGTCTCTGAGGTGGTTTCCGGCGCTTCACCGGGGTCTGCCATCTGGAGCGTTGGGGCCTGACCTGACCGGCGTTGTGAGTTACGCTGGGGATTGCAAACCAGTCCGGGATAGACAAAGGCGGAACACCCAGAGCCGAGGTTAATGGCGGTATATCCTCCGGGGTGGACACAAAAAAGGATTCCCCTTCAATTGTGGTAGTAAGTGAAAAGGGGTATCCCCAGCGATATCTAATCTGTCGTTCCTGGAGAATTTGGGTGAGCGGTCGCAAGGCCCTCCTCGCCTGCAATGTGGACCAGGAAAGGTCTGGAAAAACCTGAAGTGGATGTCCCATCCGGTCACGGAGATCTGTTTTCCGGCTTGCCATCAGGATGCGTTCCTTGTCCACGTAATAATGTAGCCGGCAAATTATGTCTCTCGGGGCCGATGATGGGGTCCCCTTTGCCCTCAGTGCCCTATGGGCTCGATCAAATGGAAGCGGGGCTTCAAGCGGGCGTTGTAGGAGTGGATTAAACAAAGTGCGCAGTAAGGCTGGGATATCTTCCGAGGGGCCCTGCGGTTCAGGGATACCCCGAATTCTTAAATTATTTCGTCGTCCCCTGTTGTCCACATCATCCAGATCTCTGTGTATCATGGTGAAATATTTGGAGTGTGCACTGACCTGCTGCTCAAGAGCTAGCACTCTGTCCTCATTCTGGTCTTTAATATCTTCTAGGCCTTGAACTCTCGATCCAAGATGGATGATATCCTGAGTCACGTGTTCCCAGCGTGCTTCCCATGCCGCTTCCATCCTCTGCATCAAGGATTCCAAATCAGTCCTGGTTGGTAGGGACCTCAAAATGTCTCTGATGGACATTTCTTCCTCTGCTGGTTGGAGTGGGCTGCGGGGAGGAGAGGACGCCGGAGTGCCGTCTGACGCCGGCACCATCTTGGAATGGCGCCTGTCACACTGCACCGCCGGGTGCTCGGCGAAAAAGGTGGAGATATCCTCCGATCGGGTTGGTTTGGGGGTGCCCTGCGGCTTACCTCCCCCCTGTCCCTTCTTTTTGTGAGCCATTGCGTCTCCCCAAAGGTATTTATCACCTCTCAATGGTGATCGCTGCCAGAGCTCTGCTTTCAAGCAGCCGTCGCCATCGGCTGCCCAGCCACGCCCCCAAAGATGTCTTTTAATCAGAGTTAGGGTTTTCTCTACAACAAAATGACCAGCAAATCTTGACTCATGAAACAGTCGTAAGATCGTGAGAACTTCTTCAGGAGGAACAAATAGTTTATCGGGTAGTTTAGACGCAGGCGCTAGAGACTGTTTCAATAGTAATTGAGTCCATAGAGGTGAATCGATTAGAGTACTCAAAGAAACTAGGATTTTTTCCTTGGGTATTAGGGGAACCGGTACCGGTGTCTGAGTGGCCAGAGGCTCATACTGTCTCGAGAGTGCATCAGCCTTAACATTTTTCGAACCAGGTCTATAAGAGATGATAAAATCAAATCGGGTGAGAACGAGAGCCCAGCGGGCTTGTCTGGGGTTCAATCTCTTTGCTTCAGAGAGGTAGGCCAAATTCTTATGGTCCGTAAGTATAGAGAATGGACAATTGGAACCCTCTAATAGGTGATGCCACTCCTTTAAGGCTAATATGATAGCCAAAAGTTCCCTGTCTCCGATATCATAACGGGTCTCAGTAAGTGACAACTTTCTAGAAAAAAAACCGCAGGGTAACATAGGCTTGTCGTCGCCTGGACGTTGGGACAGCAAAGCTCCCACCCCGGTCTCTGAAGCATCCACTTCTAATATGAAGGGTCTGGTGGGATCAGGGTGATGAAGGATGGGTGCTGTGGAAAAGGCGGCCTTTATTCTACTAAAAGCCTCTAAGGCATTGGTAGGCCAAGTCTGAGTGTCAGTTCCCTTCTTGGTTAAAGCTGTAATGGGTGCTATGATGGACGAGAAACCCCTGATAAACCGTCTATAATAGTTAGAGAACCCTATGAATCGTTGAATAGCCTTGAGACCCCTGGGGAGAGGCCAGTGAATAATTGCGTCTAGTTTCTTAGGGTCCATCATAAAACCGGAAGAGGAGATAACATAGCCTAAAAACTGTACTTGCTGTACATCAAACAAACATTTATCGAGTTTGCAATACAGACCATTAGACAATAGTTTAGACAAGACCAGCCGTACATGTTGGTGGTGGGTTTTCAGGTCAGGAGAATGTATCAGGACATCATCCAGATACACAACTACAAAGCAAGGAGTGTACTCTCGTAAAACATCATTAATGAACGCCTGAAACACTGCTGGAGCATTGCATAGACCAAAGGGCATAACCAAATATTCATAATGTCCTAATCTGGTATTGAACGCGGTTTTCCACTCATCCCCTTGTCTGATGCAAATCAAGTTGTAGGCCCTAAGGTCCAATTTAGAGAATATTTTGGAGTATTTCAAGCGATCAAATAACTCAGGGATGAGTGGGATAGGGTAGGCATTTTTTACAGTTAATTTGTTTAGCCCACGAAAATCGATACATGGTCTTAGGTCTCCCTCTTTCTTTTGAACAAAGAAGAACCCTGCTCCAGCTGGAGAGGAAGAGGGGCGAATAAACCCCTTTTGGAGGGAATCTGTGATATACTCCTCCAATACTCTGTGCTCTTTCTCGGATAATGGATAGACTGCCCGTCGGGGAGGAATGGTACCTGGGAGAAGGTCGATAGCGCAATCGTATGGACGATGAGGGGGTAGTTTATCGGCTTCTTTCTTATCAAACACAGGGGCCAAATCTGAGTATGGAGGAGGTATAGTCGTGGTCAGAGGTGGAGCCGTGGGTACATTTAACGCGTTGACGGACAAGGGGACTCGAATACAAGAGAGCATACAATCCTTATCCCACTTAGCGATTTGACGAGCTCGCCAATCGATTACAGGGTTATGACGAGTTAACCATGGGTAACCAAGTACAATGGGATAGGAAGGAGACGAAATTGCATGAAAACACATAATTTCTTTATGACATAGTCCAATCCCAACAGAAATGTTCAGAGTTTCGAATAGGATAAAAGGAGTTTCAAGAGGTCTGCCATCAATGGCTTGGACAAGTAAAGGAGTTTTCTTTTCAAAAGAGGAATAGCATGTTTGCGAGCAAAGCTAAGATCAATAAAGTTATCGGCAGCACCAGAGTCAACTAGGGCATAGAGATGCACCGGGTTATGGGAACTCTCCCAAGAAAGAGTAACCGGGACCCGGAGTCTATTTTCAAGTTTCGGGGACGAGGGGAGAGTACCTAAGAGCTGTCCCCAAGAGGCACTTAGGCACGCGAGTTTCCCGAAGGACCCTGGGGGCGTTTGGGGCAACCCTTAAGCAAATGACCCCCCCATTCCACAATATAGACATAAACCCTCACGTCGGCGGCAATGTTTTTCAATTTCAGGGAGTTTGATGCTATCTAACTGCATAGGTTCGGAAGGTGAGAGCGGTTCAGAGAGCCCAGGTAGAGGGAACCGGGGCGGTATCTTACTAGGTGGTCTCTTAGATCTGTCTTTAGTGTTTTTTCGATGGCGAATGCGTTCATCAATAAAGGACAAGTAGGTGATTAAGTCCTCCAGATCCTCTGGGAGATCTCTGGCTGCTACCTTGTCCTGGAGTTCATTGTTTAAACCCTCAGAAAAAAACGCTACCAAAGCCTCATTATTTCAGTTCAACTCAGAGGCCAAGGATCTGAACTCTAGTGCATAATCACCTAGGGATTTCGTACCCTGGCGCAGGCGCAATAAGGATTTGGTGGCATTAGTTTTACGACCAGGGGGATCAAACACTCTATGGAAGGCAGACATAAATTCCCGATAGTTGTAAACAATAGGTTTATCCGTATCCCAGAGAGGATTTGCCCAACACAACGCTTTGTCGGTAAGGTGATTGATAATGAAGGCAATTTTAGCATGATCTGTGGGGTAGGACCATGGGGTTAACTCAAAGTGAATAGAGATCTGGTTTAAAAAACCTCTACAGGCAGTAGGATCGCCCCCATAGCGTACCGGGGGTAGGAGAGTCGGACAAGGATTAGGTGTAGCAAACGATTCAGAAGAGGGCGGATTAATAGGCGGGGTGGAAACCTCTAACTGGGTAGGCGCAGTACGATTCAACAGAGTTTGGAGGGCCTGGGCGAATTGATCAAGTCGATGATCTTGCTCCTCAAACGACTTTCTAAACCGGAGAGTTGCTGAGCAGTCCCTGCTAGGTCCATGGCCCTTTGTGATGTTAGGTTGACACACGTATACGAGGGTAGATACGGTCAGCCCTATAATAGACAGAAGACTCTAAACAAATGCGATACCAGTCCTTAAGTTGGCTGGGTTACGCAGCAGCGAAAAGTGAACCTATAAGGCAGGGATGTTGGCAAGTGCGTGACATGTGCCAAGAATAATCCAAGAACAGGCCCATCTCAACCTCCAGGGAAACAGCCAATCGGGCTGTCCCCAATGGCGTCAATACAGATAGACTTCACTGTGCTGCCACCCTGCAAGGAATATAAATATTTACTGGTAATGGTGTGTACTCTCACTGGATGGGTGGAAGCCTTCCCGACGAGGACAGAGAAAACAACGGAAGTGGTGAGGAGCTTAATGAAAGAAATAATACCACGCTATGGACTTCCCCTCGAGATAGGGTCGGATAATGGCCCAGCATTCATACATAACTGTTTACAACAGCTTGCCCGCCTGTTGGGCATCACCTGGAAGCTACATACAGCTTACAGGCCCCAAAGCTCGGGAAAAGTCGAAAGAATGAACCGCACCCTAAAAACTTTGATGTCCAAACTGTGCCAAGAAACGTCACTAGGCTGGTTGGATGTGCTGCCAATAGTCCTATTGCACATCAGGTGCAGGCCAACCCCCCAATTGAAGCTGAGTCCGTACGAGCTTATGTTCGGACGGCCTACCCCTCTGATTAATGGACTAAGGGGGGGACCTTCGGGCATTGGGGAAACTAAACTAAATGATCAGGTTGTACTGTTAGGTAAATCAATGCAGAAATTGAATACTTGGGTGGGAGATAATTAGGGTTGCACCGATACCGATACTAGTATCGATATCGGTGCCGATACCGGGTACTGCAGGAGTACTTGGTACTCGTGCAGCACCCCCGATATTTTTTTCCGATACCGGAAGCCGGCATTGAGCCGGCTTGCCGGCATCAGAGGGGCTGGGGCGGCTGTCCGAATGCTCCATTGGCATTCGGACAAGCCCTGCAGCTGCTCTCCGCATTGTTTATACTTACCTTCCTTTAGCACCGCCGGGAAAGTCTTTGCGCGCGCGCGCTCCTTGGAAGGTCCCCAGCCGTGACCACGTGGGACCATGTGATCGCGGCTGGGGACCTTCCAACGAGCGCACGCGTGGGAACTTTCCCAGTGGCGCTAAGGAAGGTAAGTATAAACAAAGTGAGGAGAGCAGCTGCAGGGCCTGTCCGAATGCCGATAGAGCATTCGGACAGGCCCTGCAGCTGCTCTCCGCTCATACTTACCTTCCTGAGCGACGCCGGGAAAGTTTCCACTCGTGCGCTCGTTGGAAGGTCCCCAGCCGCGATCACATGGTCCCACGTGGTCGCGGCTGGGGACCTTCCAAGGAGCGCGCGCACGCAAAGACTTTCCCGGCGGCGCTAAAGGAAGGTAAGTATGAGCGCAGGGGGGAGGGGGCAAATCCATGTGCTGGGGGCAGTATCCACGAGCTGGGGGTCATTATCCATGAGCAGGGGGGCATTATCCACGCTGGGGCCATATCCACGCTGGGGCCATATCCACGCTGGGGCCATATCCACGAGCTGGGGCAGATCCAGGAGCTGGGGGGCAATATCCATGAGCTGTGGGGCAATATCCATGAGCTGGGGCAATATCCATGAGCTGGGGGGCAATATCCATGAGCTGGGGCATATCCATGAGCTGGGGGCAATATCCATGAGCTGGGGGCAATATCCATGAGCTGGGGCAATATCCATGAGCTGGGGGGCAGTATCCATGAGCTGGGGGGCAGTATCCATGAGCTGGGGGGAATATCCATGAGCTGGGGGGCATTATCCATGAGTTGGGGGGCAAATCCATGAGCTGGGGGCCATATCCATGAGCTGGGGGCATATCCATGAGCTGGGGGGCACAATCCATGAGCTGGGGCAATATCCATGAGCTGGGGGGCAAATCCATGAGCTGGGGCAATATCCATGAGCTGGGGGGCAAATCCATGAGCTGGGGGCAATATCCATGAGCTGGGGGGCAATATCCATGAGCTGGGGCATATCCATGAGCTGGGGCAATATCCATGAGCTGGGGCAGTATCCATGAGCTGGGGGGCAAATCCATGAGCTGGGGGGCAAATCCATGAGCTGGGGCAATATCCATGAGCTGGGGCAATATCCATGAGCTGGGGGGCAAATCCATGAGCTGGGGCAGTATCCATGAGCTGGGGGGCATATCCATGTGCTGGGGGCAATATCCATGAGCTGGGGGGCAATATCCATGAGCTGGGGCAATATCCATGAGCTGGGGGGGCATATCTATGAGACCTGGGGGCTTTATATGAGGTCTGTTCTTATTGGAAAGCGTCACGTGACATAAAATAAAAGTATCGGTACTTGGTATCGTTGAGTACTTGAACAAAAGTATCGGTACTCGTACTCGGTCTTAAAAAAGTGGTATTGATGCATCCCTAGAGATAATATACCTCACTTTTTGTATCCCCCATTGCATAAGTATTGTCCAGGTGATTCGGTTTGGGCGAGGGAGTGGAAAAATGACCCACTAGGCCCAAAATGGAGAGGTCCTTACCTTGTCCTGTTATCAACCCACACAGCAGTGAAGGTTGCCGAGGTGGTCCCGTGGATACATCACTCCAGACTGAAGGTAGCTGCAGCCAATCCTGAACCAGAGTGGAAGGTCGTCACCAACGAGACCAATCCATTGAGGCTAAAGCTGACAAAGACCACAGTTGTGAGCACCTAAAAGACTCAACAAGTGGGTGTTTTGACGGACACAATAATGCCTGACCACCCACCAACAGAGGAGCAAAGGGATCCCCCGGGGGATACCCCAAGGGCTATTTTTAGGGGCCCGGCCCGACCCTTGATCAACCAGAAATGTCTTTTGTTTTTGAAATTCCGGTGGGGAGGGATTGGGTTTATGTGACTGTGAAAAGAATTGCCCAAGGGATTTTGACATTTGGGGCATTTGTGGTACTGATTTTGAACCTTGCAAATTTGATTTATGGACTATCACATGGAGTATGCCCCAGGTGCCCAAGCACCACCGAGAAAGTGGATATCTCCTATATCTGGAATGGTACGCACCCAGTGATGGAGAACCGTACCATGTGGAGACAGAAGCGAGAGACGATATCCGAGATAATGCCAAGAGGACATTTACTTGTGCAATTCAAATATGACTATGCTAAAAAGTAAACCGCATGCTGGGTGTGTAGTAGACTGCACCCAGAGACAATTCATATACCATTTGCTTCTGTTCCAATGAATTTAAGTATGTTTGCGTCAGGAAATGTCACAATACATGCTTTTGATGCACCACGAGAAAAACCAGAGGCATTCGCTCCCAGATATCCAATAACAGGACCAGTGTACCCACCGGAATGGTGTTTTCAATTGGGACCAGATAGAGAAATAAGTAACGGGGGAGGGTTGTGTAATTCAAGTAAGTTCAATTGGACATCGTACATTTACACATTCAACACAAAGGAGCAGGCGAATTTTCTATATATACGATGTAGAAGGCTCACTAGAGACCAAGAGGTGGTAATTGCGAATGTGACTAATGGCAGGCAGAGTGCATTGGATATGATGAGACGACTGAGACAACGGATGATAGAAATATCAAAGGGAACACTACATTTATCACCATTTATACTGAAAGGAGGGTACCAGGTGTGTTGTGAAAGGGTGTGTTACACATGGGTACCACCTACAATAACGGGAATGTGCTATCTGGCTAAACTGATTCCAATTCAGAGAGTAAGGGGAGATGACACTGATACAGATACTGCATTAAACCCTAGGTACCCACTGGTGTTTGAGAAACAGAAGAGAGAGTTGTTTAAGAAAGCGGATCGGGTGTGGGCATGGTTCCCGGCATGGACTGGATGGGGAAGAGATTTAATGGTAAGAATGAACAGTTATGCCAGTCTGATGGACGAGATTTTGAATAAGACTAGTATGGACATTCAGTTGCTGAATCTGGAAGTACGAGAGATACGAAAGGTACAAATGATACATGAAATGGCACTGGAACAGATCAGTGCAGCTCTGAATGGACTGTGTGAGATGACAATGCATTATGAATGTTGCACCTTCATCAAGAACACAACACATGACGTCCCTGACTATTACCAGGTAATCCAAGATCACCACGAGAAAGTAGCACAGTTGCAGAACACAGCAAGACGGATCGCTGCTGAAGGCTGGAATCCACTGCGTGGGTTCGGAGCAATCGGAGATTGGTACGGATCCATCCTGAGATTTATTTCGCAGGTTGGATCCATGATTCTGATGTTGGTGGTGATCTTGGTCATAGGGACACTACTGTACCGCATAGGGCTATGTCTATGGCCACTATGCAAGAGAGCACTGACACCTACACAGACACAAAAAATACCACTGATAATCCCACAAAATATGTTCCCGACAAAAATAGGTCCCCTAAAGTACGAGGAGTTCAAGGATAATATTAGTGGAGTGTAGTGGCTACAAGTCTCAGGAGGAGAACCTGAGGCTTGAGCCAAGGGGGGAATGAAGGAGATTCAGGCCAGGAGATGGTCGCCATTATGAGCCGGGCGGCCATCTTATTCAGAATATTGGTTCACTTGAATATAACTAGGTAGATATTAGTTGGAATTAGAATGAAGTTTACATAGAGTGTTAGGAATGTGTTAGATTAGCAGAGAAGCAATTAAAATAGGGAAGATCCGGGCCGTTGCTGGCACGGAAAGACAGGATGAGGGATGGATACATCAAGGTCACAGAGGCCTGTAGCTGAGACAAAGAAGAGCATGAAAGCAGACCAGACCTTATCTAAAGCAAACAACAAACAAGCCCAAGGGAGGTGGGCACAGGCAGGATCAAGTGTAGTAGCAAACCATTTTCTGTCAAACTAACATGAAGCTTGCCAATTTATGACCAATGTATGGAATGTCTTTGTAATCAACGAAGGGAGGTACTGAAGAGAGGTGGGCTAATGGGGATGTACCTAATTATGTATTCGGGATATAAAACCTCATGTCACTGGGGATTCGGGGCTCAGTCTTTGCGATTCAGTCCTGTCTGAGCATCTGTGATATCACAATAAAGTTTGCCTTTCCTGAAGAGACTCGTGTTCAGACAATCCTTGTTCGTGTCGGCCCGGCCTCGTCCCGAGTGAACCAAGTGGATTCCAGTTACAACATCACTGGTTGCCTGTGTATGCGCATAAACCTCATTTTAATGAAACCTGGATAAAGTGTTAAAAAGTATTAAGACTGGAAAACACCCTCATCCTCTCCATGTATGAGTCGCAGCACCCTTTTTACCTCAGTACTCAGTAAAAAATGTATTTTTGAAAGGCCTGCTAGAAACCCACATGAAAATATTCTAAAGTATGCTACAAAACAATAATAATAATAAAGCATAAGTACATTGCTTACAGTTTTATTAAAGAACTAAGCCATGAATTTGATAATGCATGGCTATACATGTACAGAAATGATTATTATACGTCCACTCTTTCCACCGAAACAATGGCCGCGCCCCATACACAGTTAGCGACGAATCGGAAGTATCCTGTCTGTCTGTGTGCAAGTAGTATCTAAGCGACTTGAGCAAGGCTGGAACTACACCTCCCGGTGTTCCTTGCGCAGTGCCAAGCGCTTGGCTGTGTCGAGGCTTGTTGTCCGCCTCGCCCAGTCACTAGTGATAAAGGTTCCTTCCCATGCGCAGTGCTGCTTGTTTATTGTGAGTGCGCTCCAGGCGGAGGCTCCGCTTTGACAGCAGCCGGCAGGGCATGGAGGACGGGGAGACCCGGAGCGGAGGCTCAGGAAGCTCCGGCTCGATTTCTCGAGAGTTAGGCCGCGGTTTCGTCTATTACAACAAGAACCTGGGCAGGCTGCATCAGAACCTGCGGGACACCAAGAAATTTTTCCGTGACATCAAGCACACGTACAGCGGGGGGCCGTGCGGGCCGGACTGCGACCTGAGCCGGGGGGCCGACCTAGGTGAGGGGCAACCTGTGGGCTGCAGGGGGAGGCCAGGGCGTGTGTGTGGCGTAACGTGGTGACGCTAAAACTGGGGGGGGCAAAATGCATGTCCGAGTTGCAGGTGGCACTGATGCCATGGATCAGGGCTTGGCAACCTAACCCCCCCCCCCTCCTCCCGGTGTTCTGGAACTACCTGTCCTGTGATGCTGAGTCAACCTACTGCGTGATAGAGCATTATGGGAGATGTAGTTACAAAACAGGAGGGTCAAGGCTGCAGCCCCCCTGCTAAATGTTTATTAAAGGGGTATTTGTGCCATTGCCCAGGTGAGAGATGCCACTCAAACTGATTCTATACATGTGCATGCGCGCTGTTAGGTAATGATTATGGTGATCTTAATGAAAGAGAAATTGTGGATTAGCAAAACAAAAACACAAATTGTTAACTGAACAAGAGTTTGAGTGTGTGGACCAAATGGGAACGCCGTTACATCTGGAAAAACCGCGTGAGAGCGGTGTACCCATGTGCTCCTGCTCGAAGTGTGTGTGTGTGTGTATATATATATATATGTATATGCACAGGGTTATTCAGAGAAAGGTGAACCTCAGGAGAAGTGAAAATTCTAGGTCCAAATAGTCAAACCAGAAAATCTTTCCCATTTATCTCACTTTCCAAATCGGCTCTTTGGTCTAGATTGTTCTCTTCTCCTGGTTTTCACCTCTCTCTGAATAACCCTGATGGTGTAAGTGCTTTCTTCAGTATGACCTTTTTCTCATCCAGTTTAAATCTTAACGCTTCAGGTTACATTAAAATGAGTTAATCCTCTGTTCCGTTACTGGTTGAGCTGTCATGTATACCTTTTTTTTTTTTTTTTTAAATCCTGCAAGAAATAACTAAAAATGTATGATTCAATGCATAAGGGGTTAATCAGAAAGCGCTGATCTTCGGTGTCATTGCAATGGTTGTCTCTACCGTTGGTTATGGTGAGCCTGGGCTATCCAGAGAAAGAAGAAAAGCCAGCAACGGCAGACGGCGACGTAGCCAGTAACCGTGAACCAAACGGACCTGCGGCGCCACTTCAGGTTCTACTGTATAAAGGGTAAACTGTGGCTAGACTTGGCTTAATGTTTGCAATACCTGAGCTGAAAGTGGTGAGCTACATACAAGCTGTGGTGAGGACAATGCTGGACAACGTTGACCAATACTTGTGGGACTACACTATCCAGTAGATAACATTGTCAGAACCTATGGGGAAAAGGACAGTGTGTCACCATACTTTATTCTCAGTAACTCACCAAAGTTAAACCAGAGTCCCTTTAATGAACATATACAGGGTTATTCAAAGAGATCCGAATTGTGGCTATTCGGAGAGCAGGCATTTGGTTTCATTAAACAGATTTTTTTCAGGAGAATCCCATAGGCTTCAATGTTAAAAATATTCCCGTTTTTAATTCCAGATCTAATAAACTGTTTATAATATTCTGCAGTAAAAAGTCTTATAGATTTTTTTTTTTACGGATTTATAGGCATTTTTCGGGATTCTTTTGTGAATTTTATCGTTTTTTTCTGTAACAGCCCTTTTTATTATTCATTGGATCTTGTGTAAATTTCAGACATTTTCCTTATGTTGTTTCTTTGCAAACAACAGCGTTTCAATTTTCAAACATTCAAGTGTACTTTTTGTTTTCACTCCATTCGTCTGCGGTGTCGGCTTTTTTTCGGCGGCTGCTCGGGTTTCTCCAGTGTGTTCGGTGGGGTTAATCCCAGATGTTTTTGCGGGTTTCGGTGTATGTTCGCCGGGTTTTGCGGTGATTGTTCGTCGGGTTTGCGGTGGCTTTTCCCTGCACTACGACAGCCCTGTGGTGCTTGCTGAATACACCGCAGGGTTGCCGACCTGGATCACCAAATTGAACGAAGAGTCACCGAACTTGCGGTGACTTTTCGATTTCACTTTTGAATAACCCTGATAGTGGTTAGTGAATACAATATGCTTTATCTGGGAAGTGACAGTACTGCTATGATCAAAGACTCGTGGTTAAGAAGGTTGTCCTGATGCACTCTGGATTTTCTTCCATGAATTGCGGGTGTTTGTTTGGGCTTGCATCACCCGCACTTATCGATTAACCCCCCCCCCCCACATAGTGTTTTTATCTAATGATCTGACTTTGTATAGGGGAAAAGTGTCACTTGGTGACTGTAACTCTGTCTTGGAGCAGAAGTCGGCATCATCATTGGACCTCCAGATGTTTAGAAACGTAATCTCCCGTAATGCTCAGGTACTCCTTAGATTGGCTGAGCATCTATGGAAATGTAGCTCCAAAGCATTCGGGTCTAGCAGGGCATACAAACTCTTCCTTTCTCGGAAATTCCCCCTATATACCTCTAAGCCCTGGCAGAAGGTGTGATAGGTGCTGCTCAGTTTCACATGTTAAATATTGGTGTCCCTTGGCCTTGATATGAATGTTTTCTGGCAAGGTTTGCATCAGTTGGGCTCTCCTTGTAGCCGGATTTGAGTTTGAGAAGAGCCAGTGCCTCGAGGGTTTTGGCTTTAAACGTGTAGAATTAGTGCTGCGGAAATTACCCAGGTATTTTTATTTGACCTAAACCCTAGCATCCTGCATAGTCTTTGGAATTTGGGCTGTGTGCCAGACAATCCCCCTATGTGGTGTGTACATGTAGTGGTCTTGTGTGTTTCTGAACTGTCAACTAGCAGTGTAGTGGTCACCAACGATCTGAGCGCATTCCCTATACAGAGGGCTGGTGGGGTTCAGTTGGATGCCGCAGTGTTGGTGGGTGCATAATGAACATGCTGACCTGGGATGACTCCTCAGTTCCCTAATTTTGCACTATATATTTAAAGAACATCCCCCCCCCCCCCCATATCCTGTTCTGCAAGAGGAATGAAATCTTTCACCGTAGCGGTGGGCTTCTCTCGTTGGGTGCATGTTAAGGGCTTGGATTAAATGGTTTGAAAAATCTGTGGCGTCTACGTTTTGAAGGCATGCAGTAAATCCAGGCCGTGTGATATGCTGGTGTGCAGTGTCGACAGCTCGCATGTCAATATTCCTCTATAGCACACAAGTAAAGGTGTGTTTGTGCAGTGGAGCATTATTTTCGATGTGTGGAAATCCATACAAAATATTAGGATTGTTGTGGAACAGTTCTGTTGCTTTTTAATTGCAAAAGCTGGACTAACTTTTTTTTTTTCCCCTCTGCTTTCAAACCTCGCCTTTTCCCTAAACAAAAAACTAATTCTGAGTAATGGAAAAGATCAAAATTTTTAGTGAAAACCTTTAAACTGTAGTCAGTGGTGAAGAATGTTAATCTGTATGGAGAACCAAAAAAACTCGGTGTAGAGGAGTATGTATGCAGAACAGTACAGTATATGGTACAAATGCGGGCAGCGACTCAAACGCCTATGCTCCAGCGTGTGTGATGCTTTAGAGCTGATGTCAGACATCAGAGAGAAGCTATCAGCACGTAATGTATCAAGCATTGCAGTTCTGGTCCACATAAACGCCACATCCTGGTGACTGCTTTCCTGTCTTGCACGTATCTCTGCTGGATCCTTCATTAGGTTGTCTATATTAAACTGTGGCTTACATATTCAAGACACCCCCCCACCCCCCCACCCCGTTTCTTCAAGTTGCTTGTAGCTATTCTTAGAAATACTAAATGTTAAGAAATGACTTGTTAATGTGCAGCTCTGTTTCTGCCATAAATATTCCCATAATTTATGCAGTGATTGCTAAGTGAGTGTTTGATTATATGGATATACTCCTTCCATCCGAAGGTCTGTATGTAATGCATTGAGCGCCATTTGGCCAAAACTGCAATCACGGAGCTGTACCTTCATCCTCTGAACTCTGTTAAGCTGTCCAGGTCAAACTGATATCCTGAGTCTGCCTGGAGATGTGATGGAGCATAGTTTTAAAGTCCAGGAGAGCAGATGACTTGACCTATAGAAACCTGACGTTTGAGAGCTCTCAGATCCTGAAAGTGGAAGCGCTTGCAGGCTTTTTAGGTGGGTTTGTAGTGGTTATTGCTATGCTGGTTTTGCAAGAGTTCATAAGTGCACCTGTAGCAGTTTCACTTTCCCTATGATGTCCCATAAAGGATGACTATGGCGTTGTCCTAAAAATCAAAGTGACCTCTCATCCCATAATGAGAACACTAGCCATAGGTTACTTGGTCCCAGTGCTTGTGATCCATTGGAGCTGTGGCAACGTGAGACCCACATCGCTTCCGGTGACGTGAAATCAGCTGCTCGGATTCAAAGCCACACAATGCGCGCTACATCACACAATCCACAGTGGAAAAGTCACCATTGACGTGGCTGCTGTGGAATGTGTGACGTAGCTTGTGCATACGCATTGTGTAGCGTTGCAACCGAACAGCCGATTTCATGTGATTGGAAGTGATGAAGGTCTTGCATTGCCACGTGTCTGATGGAACACCGCCTAGCTGCCATCATCTTGCTTAGTGGAGTGGACAGTGTTAATACAGTGTTATTTCTGCCCCCCCGTCATATTAGTGCTGTAATTTGGTGTGAGGAGAGTGGACGGCTGTTTATTGCTCACCGCTGTCAATCCAGTGGCCTGTCACCTAAAATGAGCAACCGCTAAGCTTTGACAGTGAATTTTACTCTGGTTGGGTGAATTTATTGCCCTACTTTTGTTGGCATGGCAAAAGTTAACAGTCTGTAACTTTCTTTCCAATGTTTCTAATTGGAATGTAGATCTTAGACCTAAACCCTTCCTACGGATTTAACTCCTGCGGGTCTCTTACCCATTCATAAAGTGTCTTCCCCTGTGGTTCTGGTCTGGATCTGCTGGCTTCTGTTAACTGTAGCAGTGGTGTGCTAGACACTAGAGCGCTTTGAGTGTCATTGGCTGGTCAGGATTGTAAGTTTCCAGAGTGCATTGTTCATGGGGCCTAGTGTCACTTTGAAGTGATTTCTTGTGTTTTCATGAACGCTGTTGGAGTGTCTTCTGTAACCCTTTAAATAGTTAAGAGTATATTTGGTGAAGTATATAGGGCAGACTTGGCTAAAAGACTATTTGCTGTAAATAATGTTGAAACCAGATGCTGTTTTGGCCTGGTCTGCTATAACATTCCCTAAAATGCAATGGCCCCACACAGTTCACTCTTAATGCCAGGAGGTGTGCCTTAGCATAAATGACGATTTGGCTGTAATCCGTCAGATCTTACAGTTGTACCAGAAATGCCTGAATTAGATCCGCAATACCGTCCCACTTCAATAGGAGCGGCTTCGCTCTCTAATTACTTTGAAACCAATTCTTTCAATGCCAGACAATACGCAGTGTGACCGGACACAAAGTACATTAAAAGAGAACTAAATCAAATTTTTCCCATTTTATAAACTCTTGGAATCACAACTCTGGTAAATCCGACTGGAGGAACCAGAGGAGGTTCCTCCTGTCCTGTGTTTGTGTTCCAGTTCCCTAATTGAAAGAAAAATTCTTCGCCTAGAAAGCGATGTACCTCCCAGTAGCAATGACAGATGAAGAGTAAACCTCCTACCGTGTTTCCCCGAAAATAAGACACTGTCTTATATTTTTTTGGACCCCAAAAATCACACTAGGTCTTATTTTCGGGGGTAGGTCTTATATTTAAATTTTTTTGATGTACAACATACATTTATTTACTGCATGTAAAAAATACAATATAAATGTCTTGTGGAGATAACGTGGCTGAGGGTTCCAGACCATCAAGTCAATCATGGATGATCTATAGGAGACTATAGGCCACTTCTTTATTGTAGCTTGTGCCATAGTTTTCAGCAGATAATACCTTGCGTAATTTAGCAGTAATTAAGGAAATAAGCAACTTTTTTGCAAGACATACGGACACATCCATCCGCTAAAACCTATGTCTGTCTGAGGCTCTGTCTGTCCTTCTGTCTGTCTGTCCATCTCTATCCCCGAATGCTTACGCTTCCTCCCCTGCCCCCCCCCCCCCCCGCCACTTGCTTCATTCCACCCTGCAGTTATAGGAGTTGGAAGCTGTGCCGGGATTTAGTGTACTGATCAGAACCCAAGGACGGATTGAATGTTCAGCTCTGTAGGACAGGAGCCGGTGCTAGAGGAAGCATCGGCTTATGCAGCTCTGCTTCCTCCGCTGCCGCCTCACTTTCTCTGGCGCCGTTATTGCTCCCCTGCACAGCCATGCAATCCATCCCGCTGCACAGCTATGAGGGGAATCGCATAATCCTGCTCAAAATACATATGGTAATGCAGGCTCTGGCGCCAGCAATTCTCCTCCGCGGCTCCTCAGGTTGGTCTCACTAGGTCTTATTTTCGGGGGTAGGTCTTATATTTTTAGTAGATGGCAAAAACCCACTAGGTCCTATTTTCGGGGTAGGTCCTATTTTCGGGGAAACACGGTATTAGAAGGGAGTGGTGATGCAGAAGAACTCCGGGGCTCCGCTGTGTTTTGTCTGTTACTGAAAGAAAATAATTGTCAGGATTTAGGCTGGCGGTAGACGAGCACGCTATGTGTGCCCGTACTGACGTGCTTACCGGCGTTCGTCACAGCGTTGTTCACTCTCACGAACGTTCCTTCCGCTCCCCAAAGACGCCCATCTGACACTAGCCTTAAGCGTGTGCTGTTGGTTGGAGCAGTGACAATAGTTAATTGGTACTTAAATTGAACGATTTAAAATTCGAGTAAATCTGCATAAAAATGCAGAACCTCTTCCGTTTTTAGACTTTCTAGTTTAGTGTGTAAAACATCTCCTAAAGTGCGCTCAAATTAACTGTTTATTCAGTCCCCACTCAGACTTTTTTATTCTGATCTTTATAAATGTCTGAGTGCAGGATGAAACCTTGATTCACAGGAAAAGTGAATGAATATGCATTAAGACTTTGTGTGCTTCATCATTGCAAATATGTATACTTCAGCTGTGGCTGTACTAGAGCTGTTTTTGTGTTTCTTCATTGCCTTAGGCATGCAAAGGGTGCCATTTGTTTTCCGGCCCCTGTTACTGGATGCATTTACTGATGGACTATGGGGGTTATTCTGATCTCACTGGTTCTTGTCAAAGTTGCAGACCCTAACTCACTGGCGTTGCAACTTTGAAAAACGCCAGCATTTCACAAAAGCTAAAATCTAAGGCTAGGGTCAGACTGGGGCAGTGCGAACGCGCGTGCAGGCGCACTAAATCACGGCCGTAGTAGCAGCACATGACGGGCAATGACGGCCAATATACGCAGTACGGGCGTACAAAAGTGCGTCCACGCCACGCAACCGGCAAATGAACGCATTTTTCGTACAACGTGATACCGCTAGTACAGACGTACAGAGTGCGCTGCGGCCGCATAGCAGCGTGTGTGCGTGATTAGGAGACGTCAGACGCTGCTATTGTGCGGCCTACAAAACGTCCAAACAGCCAAAGTTTCCAGGTTTTGTTGGAGCGTACCTGCATACCTGCGACTGTCGAAAATGTCTGCTGGACCAGAGATCGACGTGGAGAGGCTGATCAGCGCTGTGGGGGAGCATCCTGAGATATGGGACACGGCCTGCGACCGGTATAAAGACAAGGGGAAGAAGGCCAGCGCATGGGTCGTGGTGTCCCGTGTCGTGTACCCTGATTATGATACGTGGACCGAGAAAGAGCAGCATATCCAGAGTGAGTATTTGATTATTTTATTCATAATCCCATACATGTAAATCACAATAATAATAACAAAAACAAATATGTAATCATTGAGGTGAAATCTCAAATGCTCCCCAGCTGCCAGGGCACCTGACCTGCATCACTCTTAAAATAATTAGACAGAGCATCGCGAAACCTGTTGCTGTATCTATTCACATCTATGATGTAATCGTTCACATCATCTTCAAGACCGACAACTGTGAGGGTATCATCAAAATTAAAACCATCCCTGGCACACACATAATTATGTAGGATGCAACAGCATTTCCCTATATCCACACAGAAATCAACCTGTACATCCAGCGGTCTATGTAAAATCATCCACTTGTTGGTCAGTATGCCAAAGGTACACTCCACATACCGTCTCGCCCGCGACAGCCTATAATTAAAAACCCGCTTCTTCACATTCAGGTGTGTCCCTGAGTAGGGCCTTAGGAGGTGTGTGGATAGTCCGAATGCTTCATCACCCACGAAGGCATAGGGGACTGCCACGTCACTGCCAGGCAATGGTGCGGGTCTGGGGATGTTCAGGGTCCCACTCTCAATTTCATTCCACAGTGTGGAGTTCCTGAACAGTGTGGAGTCAGAGTCCTTGCCGTATGAACCGACATCCACATAGACAAAACTATAGTTGGCATCTGCCACCGCCAGTAGGCCAATGGAAAAGTAATGTTTATAATTCTGATACAGTGAGCCACTGTGCGGTGGCTTCACTATGTGGACATGTTTGCCATCCACGGCTCCCAGGCAGTTTGGAAAGTTGGCTCTCTCCAGAATCCTGCTGCAATTTCTAGACATGCCTTGTGTGTCGGTTTTGGCAAACATTGGTCCTTCATGGTTTCCCATATGGTTTGGCACACCTTGCGGACGATCTCACCAGCTGTTGATCTGCCAACGCGGAAGTTATAATGCAGATCCTTCAAACTGCATCCACTAGCGAGATACCTAGAAGACAAAACAAAACTGTGTTTGAATATGATCACATACCATGAACACAAGCTAATGTCACACTCATGTTTTGCAGCACAAGAGGCGATGAACAAATGGCGCACAGTACGCGACAATTATATGCGGGTGCAGAAGAAGCAAGCCATGGCTGCGCGCTCTGGAGCTGGCTCCAAGAAGGTCCGTGGATATATCTACACAGAGCAACTGTCATTCCTCCGAAGGACCCAGGAGCCGCGCAGTAGCGTCGGCAGCATCGACCAGCCATCGACCTCCAGCTCACAGGTCCAACACACGGTGCCAGGAGGTGCTGCCAGGAGGAGGTGAACCGGGGTGGTGCAGAGTCGCACCTGGAGGAGGATGTGGAGACAGGACAGGTGGCAGGTACCGCAACAACGGTCAGCACCAGACCTGCACAGAGAAGGGCACCAGCTACAGACCTGGAGCAGGCCATGGTTACCTTCATGGAGGCTCAAACCAACCATCCACACCAACGCTGCATGCTTGCGGACTCCATGGACATGTCATTTTTCAATTCCTGTATGATCCTCCTCAACAAGATGAGCGAGGCTGAGAAGGTGGAGTACCGGCGCTGATCTCTGGCTATATTTGACGACATCCTTTCGCGTCCCCATCACGCAGCCGGTTACAATGCTGTGCCACAATCCACCAATGCCAGTGGATCTTCCCTCCCCAGTGAGGTGCTGTCCACCCACCCAGCCATGCCCCCTGGAGCCAGGCCACACACAGAGTCCGAGTACTGCTCTAGCCACACCACCGGCCCTCATGACCCAGATGCTCGGCGGTATCATGATCTGTGATACATGTCATGAATATGTTTAAGTTTTGTTTGTCATGTGTTATTTGGTTTCATGTTTAATATATCATGACCTACAGTTAACAAGGTATAATATATGTCGAGAATATATTAGTTATTTTATTTAATGTTTCATATTATATTATTATTTTGGTCTACATTGTTGTCGGAGTCATTTATGATTATGTACGTGTGATGTGATGCCTGTGTGTGTGTATGCATGTGACAGTGGGCATGTGACTACAGACATGATGCGCTCATGTCAGGTGACTGGCAGCGATGTCATGTATGCAGGTGTTTGACAGTACGTACCGCAAAGTGATGACCAGCATCTCCTCCGGTGGTATGGTGGCCCTCATGTTGCTGTCCCTCTTGGTCAGTGGCTCGCGTACCTGCGACAACAGTTCATCAAAGGAGGGGATGGACATCCGCATGTAGTTGAAAAACTTCACGGGGTCCCTCTCTAGCAGTGGCCTGTACAGCGTCACAAAGTGTCCATGCGTGGGTCTGGCAGCGTTAATTTGATGAACCCAGGTTCGCCGCTTTCTCTTCCTCTTAAGGTACAGGTACCCCATTGCAGCAAACACAAAGACTTGTACTGGATCCATCTTTGAAAAACGCCACCATACCCAAAATGGATTTTTATAACCCTACCCCTTATTTTTTCATTCATCAATTAATTGGATTCATCGGTTTTTTCTCTTTTTTTACAGCTCCGTCATGAAATACGTCCAGAATTGCGCATCGTCTGACCGCTTTCGCGTATTCCGTGAAAAAATGCGTTCGCACGCACCAACGTACGTTTTGACGCTGGACGTCAGAAATGCGTTCGTCTGACCCTAGCCTAAAGAGAAGCTGCATTGCGAAGCTTCTACTGCCACTTTTTATATTGTGCTTTTGTGAAATGGTGATTTTCAGCATCTGAATAACCACATGCTTTACACATAACCTGCGTACTTTTAATGCAGGTTCCAACGGATGTGGATGTTGCCTCCCTGTTGAGCTGCTATGAGAGCTGCTATGACGGATGTCAGGCGGGTCCACAACGCACCAGGGGTTAAGTCGTGAGGAAAGTCGCCAAAGAATTTCACAACCCCCCCCCCCCCCCATTATCCAACGAGAAAAAAAGGTCTAGATCTATGCCCAGGCACAGGCCCCCAGAATTATATTTGCCCAGCCTGCAGACCTCAGGACTGTGTTTTCTTAAGAGCTCAGGTGTGCTCCTGCACGCGGCCGTCTCCTCAGCACTCTGAAGGTTGTGACGCGCTCTCGAATAGCTCTGCTGTAGGCCGCGTCACAGCCTTCAGAGGGCTGGGGCAGCTGCGCAACGGATCACACACAGTGGGAACCTGTGTTCCTGCAGCATTCCCGCTGTGGGAGAAGTGCAGGAACCCCGTTCCCACAGAACTCGAGCCCTGCTCCATGCGATGCACACAGCAAACTGGCCACAATGGCGTTTTCTTGAAAATGTCTGTTTTCACAATTATTTTTTTTCTCCTAAAGTGAAGTTCAGTGTGGAATTTATAGACACACCCCCCTTTTCTTTTTCCCTCTGGGGAAGAATGAGGAGCGGATTACCCTTGACACATCGAAAGTCAATTTGTTACACTGGGTACATATAATTCAAATACTGTAGAAGTGAAAATGGTTAAGTGCCCCACTCAAACAGTCCCCCACACCCAATATTCGCAAGGTCGCGGTGTACCCTAATGGAGTCCTGCACAAATCCAAAAGAACCAAAGCAATAAATAGGTACAGCGCCCCTTATCTCAAAGGGTATCGATTATTCGATCCATATCATACGTTTAGAGAGCTGTCTTCTGTATATCAGTCTTATTCTTCCACAGAACACTCAAAGAAAAATGACATAAAAGCACCATAGTGTGTAATATTTATGTCTGTCCGTAGATTTGGAAGTAGTATTAGCAGCTCACAAATACCGGCTCTAGGTATATACGCCAATGGATATTATCTTGTCTCAAGTACCCATCCACCTGTACAATTTCCCTCAAAGACAATTAGAATACCTACCAAAGGATGACCCCCTAGCATAATTCTATGCCAAGTGCCACAGCAATGAAGAGAAAGCCAGTTTTGTACTCACTCTTGTTGGAGCTGTCCTAGGTCAGGGTGATGGCTTATGGATTTTTAGGGACAGAAAATCCACCAAAAAAAACGACTTCATACAGTACACGGCAGAGATATAGATATATCCATATCTCATAAAACTAGGACTCGTTTTGCCGACGATCCGGCTTCCTCAGCTAACAAAATCAAATTCTTCCCTATAATGTTCCTATGTACCCTCCCCAATTCCATAGAAGTGGTGTGCCAATAATCCAAGCGTTAGACTGTCTCGGTCAGACCTCACTCTCGATGGACGCCATGTCTGTGATCCACAAGTTCCGTCTGCCATTTTACGCATGCGTACATTGCATGCGTTCCACCTTTGAAAAGAGGAAGTACCTGCATTCTGGCTGCCATCTTGCACATGCGTATATACATAGAATTCAGAATGTACTAGATAAGTATTAAATAATTAAAAGTACAGCTTATTCAGTGCTTCAGATCTTTTGGCTTTAAATTCAGGCCGAACAGACAGAACTGACTCGCATCTGCCAAAAAGATAGAACCTACACACGTTTTCCCTGCTGCACCTCATAGAGCAGATATGGGAAACTACAGGCCTCCAGATGTTTTGAAACTACATTTCCCATGATGCTCGGCTGCTCATTAGGTTTGCAGAGCCTCAAGGGAAATATAGTTCCAAAACATTTGGACGGCCAGGGTTGCTGACCCCAGATTTATAGGCATATTTAGTATTCCAATAGGTCATTTTGTCGCCCTGTCCTGGGATACTTGTAATTAACAGAAATCCTGGTGGAATTTGTTTCATGTAGTTTCAAAACGTCTGGAGGGCTGTATTTGCCTGCACTAGAGGCAAAAATGTTTCTACAGGTATTTGAGAATTGCATCCAATATTTTCATTGGTCTATTCACAAAGCAGCAAAATTGAACGTAATTTTGACGCTTTGCAATTCGGTTCATTTCGGCAATTCAGGTCTTTTTGTTGCAATTTCAGAGATTCATGAATAGACTGATCTCAATAGGACCATTTCTATGCCACTGAATTTCCAACGACATGCACTATACTTGGTGAATTGACAGTTTGAATACAGATTACCCTGAAATTGCATGGTGAAATTCACAGTTCGGTGGCCATTTCTGAGGTTGGCGATTAACCTCCTTTAGTATTGAATTGTATTCCTGGATCCCATGCTCTCATTTGTCCGCCCCTTCCCCTCGTGTCGTAAAAATACTTTCCCTATACAGCCCACAAGCTCTGATTCTGCAAACTCTTTCAACAGCCTTGCCACAAGCTCACATCACACTCTGCCACAGCGCATATTCTGGACTCTGCTGTCCCATCCACCCTCCCCATCGTCCCATCCACCCAGTGCTGGTCTGAAATTTGTAGCTTACTTCCCAGCTGCTTCTACTTTGCAAATCACCCTAATTAACCCAAGGTTCTAGCCCTTCCCATGATTTGTTAACCCTTTAACGCCGCAGGACGTTCCATGACATCCTGGTGGCAGGCGGGCTTTGAAGACGCGGGGCGTAAAGGTACGCCCCGCTGTCTTCAATGGGGCCGCCTCGGCCCCTCCCCGCAGCCTGCGCGCGCTGACTCGTGGCGCGTGTTATTGACTGCAGAGGGACGGCCTGAAATCAAGCCGTCCCCTGCAGCCAATGACACGCACTGCATGCCGGCTGCGGGGAGGGCTCAAAATCAGTGTGCGTCTCTTCAGCAAATTCAAACACCTTAAGGGCGCCACCTCTGCGTCCTTAAGGGGTTAATCTGTGTTTTTGTTTTTAATAGTTTGCATTTTATTACTTTGGTTACAGTTGTTACAGAAATACAATGTTCTTGAACCCAGGACATACTTGAAAACGAGCGAAATCTTAATGTATCCTTCCTGGTAAAATCCTTTCTCAAAAACCATAAGAACACCATGTCATGATATAAATATTCCCACTCCACTAAAACCACTTAATCCATACACTTTTTTTGTGGGGGGGGGGGGAGAGAATTGCATTGTTACAATCAGAAAAGAAACAAAGCCTTTTCCTTCCACCCCCACCGAGCAATCGTATCTGTAGGCTTTTGTTGGTTACTTTTATTTCTTTTTGGATAATTTCTAAATACATGTCACTCCAATTTGGCCTTTTTTGAATGCTTGTATGTATACCATCTCAAAGCTTGCCACATGGTGGGGGACATCTGACCTGAGCTTTGACACTCCCATCAAGGGAAATGGTTGATGTTGGATTTGTGACCCACCATGTATACCCGGAACAATAAAACCTGGTATGTCTTTTGTTGCAATATGTGTCTTTATGATGGTAATAATGCAATGCCCAAGTCTTGTATAAATTTCCTAATCTTATCTTTTATAGCAAGATTTACACCTACTATTTCATGGCATGTTCAGACTTTCCTTTGCTCTGGGCACCTTTTTTTATAGAGGTCAGTGGGTGACTGTGTATGCCTGCCCTATGGATGGGTTTCCCCAAATTCCCATTGTCTGAATGCATAGTGTTTTTTCCAACCCAAAACCTGAAAAGGTTGAAAGCTTCCTGGGTGGGAGCTGTACAGCTCAGGCACTTCCCAACCAGCCAATGCGTCCGCTCTCTCCTCAGAAGCTGCTGGAATGCGCGTCCCACTGTTTCAGAGCTCCAACAGCTTCCACTGAATCTGCAGTGAGTTCTGTGAGCCAGGCACTGGAATGAAGGTGATTATTCAACGGCATTCTATGCATTGTGTTGGCTCATCTGTATGTCTGGTTGTTGAGGCCACTGTGTAGTTGTTTCCCTTCTACCCCAAGCAGACATGGCTATAGAGGCATCCAGCATGGACACTTGTAAACAGAGCACCAGGGATAGATGCAGCACATCCGAACATCTGGCTTCCGTGGCAGCTAATACAAGACCCCTGATAATGTCTGCGTCGAACTGCGGGCTTTTTCTCAACTGGTTGTGTGGAATTTAGGAGTTTGGTGTGACATTCTATAAGTGGGTGAGGAAGCGAGCTGTGCAATTACAGTGGGCTGGGATGTATAGCATGCAGTGATCATGCGTGCCTGTGCAAAGGTAAACATCGCTACCAGATGTCACCTTCTCCAAATTAAATCCATTTGCATCTGTCACTATTTCTTACAAGAAACTGATTCTCCAATAGAAAAGTACCATACCATGTGCTAGGAAATTCATTCCAGTTCTCTCCTTTATCAACATTTTTTTTCTTCCTTTTGTAAAGGACCTTAGGCTAGCGTCAAACTCTGTCATCACATCCGTGTCGCTGCAGTTTAATGTCTGTCGTAGCATTGGTTTGTGATCAAGAGACCAACACATGAAGTACGTGCACACCAGAATGCGCACGCACCATGCAGGTGGCAGCGGACACCATTTAGGTCTCGATGTAAAAGCGCTACGACTGATGCCCAGTGTGTGCCGTGTACGCATAGCTGCCTGTGTGCGTGATGATGCAATGTCAGACGCAGTGCATTTGCGACGTCCATCACGTTGACGCTCAGGTGTGTTTTTTTTGGTCTGGCTGACTGTACCTGTCATTTCATTTTTAATTTTGATTCCCATATATTTTTTTTTTTTTTTTTTACGTCTGTCAAAAAAAACTGTCTACAGTATCTTCAGTCAGTACATACGTCCGTTATGCACGTGCAGAGAGCGCTAAGACTGCGTTCGTCTGACATTTAGCCTTATGGCCGGGTGTACACAAGCACACCTAGTGCGCCCGTGTGCACGCACTTAGGCTAGGGTCAGACTAACGCATTTTTGTTGTCTGTGAAAAAGTGCGTTCGAACGAATGGACGCATTTTTTCACAGAATACGTGATAGTGGTCATACGATGCGCATTTTCGTCCGTGATTTTGTACGGATCATCAATAAAACTCTTTTTGTGTCTGGACGTTATGTTGGCCGGACGTGTGCAGCGTCTGACGTCTCCTAATCATGCACACACGCCGCTAGCGGACGCAGCGCACTCTGTACGTCAGTACCTGCGGTTTCACGTTCTCGAAAAAATTCGTTCATTTTCCACTTGCGTTGCGCAGCCGGACTTTTGTGCGACCGTACTTCGTATATTGGCCGTCATTGCCCGGCATCTGCTGCTAGTGCGGCCGTGATTAAGTGCGGCTGCACGCGCGTTCGCACTGCCTCAGTCTGACCCTAGCCTTACCAGTGCCTGTTGCAGCCATATGATGCTGCGACGGTGCCGGTCACACGCTCGTGCGCGCGCAGCAAGCGTCCGCCTACAAAGCCTCCCCGCTAGGATGCGCGCCGACGGGCTGCCAAACGCTTTGCAGCACTGGGGGGGGGGGCAGGCGGAAGTCGAGTGGAAGGAACGTCCACTCTCAGTCGGTCCTTCCACTGAGTGCATTCGTATGCACCCGGCTTAAATACTCAGACGTAATCCACGTGTTTTAGCCCTCAAATCAATAAAATAAAAAGGCCTTCATGTTGTGTGTATATGTTGTACAATATCCCATCCTTTATATAGAGCTAAGTTTCCGCAGCGATTCACAACAGAGAATAGGGAATTAAACGAACAAATTTGGGAACCAGAGAAGAGCGGTGTAGTGGACCTTGCTCACAGGATTTTACAAACGGAGCTTACTTTTAATTCTTGTCCACTATAGCTTTATTAGTGTTTGTATCTGAAATGGTGACGGGCCCCAAAGGGTAATCGAACACTGAAATTCAGCACTCGGTTACCTTTCCTGGCCATTCGGCTATTCAGAGAGCAGGCAGTTCGCCAAATGTTGGCAAATTGTCTGCACGTATGGTGCCTGTTCGAGGGCAGTGAAATCCCCCATAGAGAAGCAATGCTTTGTCTATTCAGGGAAAACTTGCTGTAATGCCCTGCTGTTCAGTGGTCTCATTCGACAGATTTATTCAGGCGGTTCCCATAGGCTTCAATGTTTAAAAAATTCCTGTTTTAATACAATATTTAATAAACCGGTTATTATATTCTGCAGTAAAGTCTTGTCGCTTCTTTTTAATTTTTTTTTTTTTTTTTACTGTAACAGACCTTTTATCATTCATAGGATCTTGTATGTAAATTCCAGGCATTCTCGTTCAGTATTTTTTTTTTTCTCAGGGTTTCAATTTTCAAGCTTTCAAGCGTACTGTTTTTTTTTTTTTTTTTTTTCTTCACCACATTCATCTGCGCATTGTGTTTTTCCGGTGGCTGATCAGCTAGTCGGGTATGTTCGGCGGGGTTAATCCAGCTGTCTTCTGCAGGTTTCGGAGGGTTTGCAACAGGCTTTCCCTGCACTACGGGGGAGCCCTGTGGTTCTTGCTGAATACACCACAGGGTCAGCGAAATAGGATCGCCGGAGTGCAGGGAACGAAAAGTCACCGATCGTACGTTGGCTTTTCGATTCTTTTTGAATAACACTGTATGTTTGGCAGTTCTCACTAGGGATAGACCGATATCATTTTTTCAGGGCCGATACCGATACAGATTATCGGCAGCTTTTCTGGCCGATAGCCGATATTTGGTGCCGATATTCTGTAAATTTAAAGTTCTGAAAAAAACCAGCACAAATCTGACTATGCCATGAACTCAATGGCCTAAACAACAATCTTCGTGCAAATGTTTCCACCGGTGCAAAAACAAATTTAACGCGAGGGGCAAAACCCTTTACGCCGAATGCCATATTACATAGTCAGCGCAACAAAAGCACGTAATCGAGGCGAACCCTGCGTGAGCTTACTGTACGTTGCGCGATCTATACTTAACATTGTGAGTAGGGATGCACCGATACCACTTTTTAAGACCGAGTACAGATACTTTTGTTCAAGTACTCACCGATACCAATTACCGATACTTTTATTTTATGTCATGTGACGCTTTCCAATAAGAACAGACCTCCTATAAAGCCCCCAGGTCTCATGGATTTGCCCCAGCTCATGGATATGCCCCCCCAGCTCATGGATATGCCCCCCCTGCTCATGGATATGCCCCCCCTGCTCATGGATATGCCCCCCCTGCTCATGGATATGCCCCCCCCCCCGCTCATGGATATGCCCCCCCCCTGCTCATGGATATGCCCCCCCTGCTCATGGATATGCCCCCCCCCTGCTCATGGATATGCCCCCACTCTCCGTTCATACTTGCCTTCCTTCAGCGCCGCCGGGAAGTCTTCGCTCGCTCGCGCGTGCGCTCCTTGGAAGGACCCCAGCCGTGACCACGTGGGACCATGTGATCGAGGCTGGGGTCCTTCCAACGAGCGCGCGCGCGGGAACTTTCCCGGCGTCGCTGAAGGAAGGTAAGTATGAGCGGAGAGCAGCTGCAGGGCCTATCGGCATTCGGACAGGCCCTGCAGCTGCTCACTTTGTTTAATACTTACCTTCCTTCAGCGACGCCGGGAAAGTTTCCGCGCGCGCGCGCTTGTTGGAAGGACCCCAGCCTCGATCACATGGTCCCACGTGGTCGCGGCTGGGGTCCTTCCAAGGAGCGCGCGCGAAGACTTTCCCGGCGGCGCTGAAGGAAGGTAAGTATTAAACAAAGTGAGCAGCTGCAGGGCCTGTCCGAATGCCGATAGAGCATTCAGACAGCCGCCGCAGCCCCTAGGATACCGGCAAGCCGGCTCAATGCCGGCTTCCGGTATCGGAAAAAAATATCGGGTACTGCACGAGTACCAAGTACTCCTGCAGTACCCGGTATCGGCACTGATATCGATACTAGTATCGGTATCGGTGCAACCCTAATTGTGAGCGCAAATGCGTTTGTGCGCTGGTTCGTGGATGGTATTACAATCTATGCGCAGTTTGTACCGCACAGCATTTGTGCGTATAATTTTAGCAACTCCTAAAAGCTGGTGGTAACGGCAAATCTGAATGTCCTGGCCGAAACCAAATACACCAGCCCAAAAAAAAAAAGCAGCAAAGTACAGTTACACATTCTACACATACCCAAACCAATAAAATGGAGAAGTTGTGCGTGTAGTATTGCTGTAGCATATATGCTCAGATTGACTTGTGGTTGTGGTTCTTAATTCTGATTGGCTGAATTGCGTGAAAAAAAATGACAGCACACTGATTTGGGCGCGCAACGGTACTGTGCGAGCATTTGGGCGCGTCCAGTTTATGCGCGTTTTGATCGGAGCAATAACGCTCGATGATTGGAATTCCAGTGGTGATTTGCGCACGCAAACGCTTGGCGCACAACTTCACGCTTTGCGCAAGCGTTTTTGCAAAAGATTGTAATATAGCCCAATGTGTTTAACATGTAAACATTGCACCACGTCCACTTCATTTATTCAATTTAATAAGAATTTTTAATCTTATTTTTTACAATCAGACGGTGTCTTTGGCTTTCTTAAAGATCCCTCATATGATCCTGTATGTAAGGGGTTCAGCAACCTTGGCCCTCCAAGGGTTATATTACAGCTCTGGTTAAGCAGTCACTTAGTAATATTGCCCCACGTTTTGGAATTACATCTGCCATGATGCTCATCTTCTCATTTAGGTTCTTGAAGCCTCATGGGGAATCCAGTTACAAAACATCTGGAGGGCCCAGGTTGCTGGACCCTGCTGTAGGAAATAGACCCTGCATCTCCTGTATAGGGAATTCCCTGCCAGATGGGATGGAAGCCCCATTTCTGTTGCCATCACGCTCATGCACAATACGGTCAGTGAGCAGGGGTCATTCTGCAGTGAGGGCTTACAGCCTGATGTGGGAGAAACCCCAGATTCGCACAGTTCTGTGGGATCTTGCGTGTCGCAGCTGCAGTGAGCAAACTTGTCCAAATATCGGCAAGATCGGCAAATAAAATGCTGATACGAGATCAGTAATTTTCTTAATATCAGTGCCGATAATCGGCTAAACCGATATATCGGTCTATCCCTAGTTCTCACCTCCCTTTTTTCCCCTTCCCGATTTATTTTTTTTTCATTTTCTGTACACCGTCTTTTGGCTATCGTTGGAGTTTGCATGGCTGTTACGTTTTTTATTTTTCTGACTACTGTACTGCTGAGGATGCCTTTTTTTTGATCGGCCCTGTGCAGCCATTTATTTCTGCAATCTGCTGTTTTTTTTACTGACGCTTAGCAAAAAATAACCTTGAATAAAAATTACAAAATAAAATAAAAACCGTATCAAAATAGCGGCTTCTTCAGCTGGTGTTTCATTCTAAAATGACCCTGTCCCTATTATTTTTTTATTTATTTTTTTATACCTGCTAAAATCTCTGGTTACATTAATTACAAACTCATCATTTTCTATTATACACAGGGTTGAAAGGGTTGGGATTTTAAAGAGGCTTGGAACTCGACCTGGTTTTAATTGAAGATGTGTTTGTAATTGTCGTCACAGCTGCATTGCTGTGGGGTGAGCGGCATACTGTATCTGTGGTCACCATATTTATAAACCTATTAAGTTTTTTTTTTTTTTCTGCTCCGCCTGTAGTTTTCTTCCTGGCTGACCATATAGTTTTATTGACTGACAACTGTTTTTTCATGGCTATATACTTCAGCAATCCAGATGGAGACAAACAGTGATAGGAGAAGCTTATTGAATCTTCTGCTGTTCTAGGAATTCCCCAATTTTCAAAAAAGGTGGTGACTATTTCGATAATGTTTTTTAATATGAAATTTGTAGCACCTCCATCGGTCTTATTTCTTCACACAGTATGATGGCATGGGGCTCTCCTGCCCTGTTGGCTGAAATCCTATCTGATTCTATTCTCAGTATTACACGTACTTATGTAGTGTTATTACTGTGTACATTCTATAATCTAGAAAGTTTTTGTTTTGCATTCTCAAGCCTTTCTTGTACCTCAGGGCATTGACGTTTCCATAGATCAGATGTGGTGGAATGCCTTTATCTTGTGAGCATAGTGGCGCGCAGTCCCTCAATGGTGTTATTCACTTTTTTTTGTGTTCTGGATTGTTTTCTCTTTGAATAAATTAGCGTGTATTTCTTATTGTATTTCATGATCTAATTTTATGATTCATACGCAGTCTCTGGAAGTGGATGATTTTAGAGTGCAAGTCTAGCTTTCTTTTAATCGGAAATCAAAGCGTAATATCTCCTACATGTCAACATTGTAGTAATACTGCAGCATCTTGATGCAATTTTCTTTCTAGTACTAAAATACTAGATAATGTATGGTTAAAATGGGAGAGGAAGGTACTGCTAAACACTAACATTTCCACCACCACCCCAAGGGAGCCCTTTTAATTGCAAGTTTATCTTGAATCCAGTCCCGTACTCCTTCATTGCAGGCCATATGCGACATGGTGCAGCTTCCTGTAAGCTGCAGCATGTTATGGGGTGGTTGGACGGTCCAGTGAGTGTCAATGTTCTCGGTGATGGAGAGCAATAAGTGCTGTTGGCGTGATCTAGATCAGTGGTTCCCAACCGTGGTCCTAAAGTACCCCTAACAGGTCAGGTTTCCCAGATATCTGAAGCACAGCATAGGTGATATGATTTGCTGCTCAGTGATTCAGTCTGCTTTTCCCCAAGGTAATCCTTAAAATCTGGCTTGTTAGAGGTACTTGAGGGCTGCGGTTGGGAACCACTGATCTAGATCACGAAGCCCTGTGCTCAGCTTCTGGGCAGGGCTAAGGCTAATGTCAGACGAACGCAGCCTGAGCGCACTCTGCGTGCATAACAGACGTACGCACTGACGGACGATACTGTAGACACCACACTTTGTTTTTCTATATGCGTCAAAAAAAAAAGGGAAATATGGGACTTAAAATGAAGACAGGTACAGTCAGCAAGACCAATAAAAATGAGCGTCAACGTGATGATCGTCGCAAATGCGCTGCGTCTGACGTTGCAGCATAACGCACACAGGATGCTACACGGACGCTGCGCACTCTAGGCGTCCGTAGTGCTTTTATGTCGAGGCCTAAGTGGCGTCTGTTGCCACCTGTGGTGCGTGCGCACTTCGGTGCACATGTACTTCGTGTGTTGGTCTCTATTGATCACAAATCAATGCTACGACGGACGTTAAGGCTAGGGACAGATGAGCGCATTTTCTGCGGCCACCGTCAAAATGTACGTCGATGCGTGCGCACGCATTTTTTCACGGAATACGCTTAAGTGGTCAGACGATGCGCAATTCTGGACGTATTTCATGACGATGGGGTGAAAAGTTTGAACGTTATGTTGGCCGCACACTAGCAGCGTCTGACATCTCCTAATCACGCACACGCTGCTATGCGGCCGCAGCGCACTCTGTACGTCAGTACCAGCGGTTTAACGTTCTCGAAAAAATGCGTTCATTTTCCACTTGCGTTGTGCAGCCGGACTTTTGTGCGACCGTACTTCGTATATTGGCTGTCATTGCCCGTCATCTGCTGCTAGTGCGGCCGTGATTATGTGCGCCAGAACGCGCGTTCGCACTGCCTCAGTCTGACCCTAGCCTAAACTGTGTGGCGACACGGATGTGATGACTGCGTTTGTCTGACGCTAGCCTAAGCACCTACACTCAGGATTTACTCAGTCCTCTGAACTCTGCCTTGAGCTCCCTTGCCCCTCTACAAGAACAGAGTAACTCAAATAACATAAAATGATCTGCATGGCTAGAATGTCCCTTCATTGTTGTGGCTACTCTTTAGCAATTATTGTAGAGGCTTTCCATAAATTATCAGAATGATCTCTAGATTAGAATTTTTCTTCTCCTTCCACTAGTTTACCACATAATGTGTGACAGTCTCTTATCTTTGGCAGAGACTTAAGTTTCTGCTTCCAGATACATAGACTTTCTTTCTGTCTTGGTGAAAGGTTACTCCAGGCTTCCTGGAAACAGGAGTATCTCTATGATGTGAGGCACAGCGCTTCAAAAGCCCAGCAGGCACTGGGCACGCATCACATGTGATTTATGGAATGGCTTGTTTGGGTTTTTCCTTCGCTTTCATATTTTTTTCCACAGAAAAGTGTTGCATTGTGGTGTTTGGATTTTTTTTTTTCTTGTTAAACTTGTCTCCTAGAACAACTTCACCCAAGTTTCTCTTCTGCGTCATTGGCTAAAATCTGCATGACATTCTCAAAGGGAAAAAGTACTAGAAAATGAAATCCAATATCCAGTGCCTTTTTTTTTTTTTTTTTTTTTGAAGGTCTTATTAAAGATTACTATAGGGTAGGTGGTGGAATACCGACCCCCAGAAAGATCAAAGTAAAATTCATCCCCTCCCTCTGGTCATGGGACACTGTAATGATGCAGCAAGAATAGAGATGTAAAATTTCTGGAAATTATGAAGTCAAAGTACAGTTTATTTAACTTGAATTTGCTTTTTATTTTATCGTTTCAAATGGAGTGACAAGCAAGGACTGTATGATCTTATGAGAACAAGTAACTGCCCCTCCGTTTCCTGAAGAGCAACAATAATAGCAAGAAACCATCAACATAAAAACAAATATATATATATATCTCAAATTTGCCCCTTAGCTCTAATAACAAAAGGAAGTAACTGCATGATTTGTGCCTGTAAGATCTGGATACATCAATATTTAAGCTCCATGTTGAGGTTTAACTTTCGAGTGGTGCTTTAAAAAAAAAAAATGGAGAAAAGGAAACAAAAGACACAATTTATACAATCCATGCAATTTAATCTCATTTTCTGATCGATCATATTTGTCATTTTTTTCTGACTCCTAAAAACGTAGGGTTTGCAATGATTGAAACAAGCGTTTCTCCCGTCACAGGTTAGTTTGTTTCTTGATTTGGTATGAATATTCGCAAACACAGAGCAGATTCTTTCACAGCAGCAGAAGATGCAGGAATCTGAAGTAAGCGAGATGCAAGAGGTGTCAGAGGTCGTGTTGTGCAGAGACCGTGCCACCATGTTGCAGGAGGGATATGATTTTCAGAATCCCAGACTGTACTGGAGAGAACATTAACAGGGAATCAAACAGGGGCAGATTTAACCTCTTAATTGTCAGTTTCTGTCTTCTCAGGGCTTAATTGACAACCTCTGTTGGGGGGGGGGGCGGGGAACAAAAAAATGGCTTGGGGGGGGGGAGGAGACAGAAAAAAAAACACCTTTTCCCAATTTTTTTTTTCCCTCCAGTCCTTCTCAATGCATGGTATTTAACTTTCATGAGATTTAGAACTCAGGTAATCTCGGAATGGATTATGGTCAGAATGAATTCTGAGTTGTGTTCATGGGCCTTCAGGAGTGGCGTACATTTATACACTTAGGTTTGCCAGGTCCGCCATGTTTTCCTGGGCACATATGATTCATTCAAAGTACAAGGGTGAAGCGCCCACCAGAATCGAGTGCCCAGACCACCCGATGAATGTTGTATATGGGGGTTCCTCTAAACACCTGAAATACAATAACACAACACAGCGCTCATAGATGACAATCCATAAGAAAATGGAATAGGCACTCTAGGTCCATGGATGCAGTTCTCTTGATTTTTCAACTGTGGATTTCTTTGATAATGCAATTACTGTGGAGGAGAGAGGACAGGAATTGCACAGTATGTCAGCTTCAAGCAGACTTTTTGTACCTCTTTATGTATTAAACTCACATTTGGAGGAGCCCTCTACCAGCTCTAGGGAAAACAGCGTGCAGGGACTTTATCCTTCAGGTGCCCATATACCCCTCTATTGGTTCTTACATTTTCGCTGAAGTTTGACTGCAGTATAAATGAAAATACCGGAGAAATACACCGCCTGGTGCAGTAAATCAGACAACTTTAGCAATTTATATACAAGAGCCAATATCCAAGTCCGAGTCTTGAGCCTCTATTGGCTCCGTCAAATTTCGCACAGGGAATCCTAAGGAGCTCCCCAAACCTTCCACGGGATCAAAGGCAGACGGCAAAATTTTAAGTTAAAAACATTTATCTGTTTAAAACCTCCTGGTATATCTACCAGGACGCATTTCACCAGAATGAGGAATCTCCAGCTGAGGAAGCCATTCTGGCGAAACGCGTCCTGGTAGATATACATTGATGTTTTAAACAAATGGTTTTTAACTTTAAATTTTGCTGTCTGCCTTTGATCCTGTGACAGGTTTGGGGAGCTCCTTAGGATTCCCTGTGCGAAATTTGACGGAGCCAATAGAGGCTCAAGACTCTGATTTATTAATGTTGATGGGCAGTGCATGAAAAATGCCACCTTGCAGCATGTTTAATCCATACGCTGCAGGTAAGAACTCAAAGGAATCCCAGGTGATTGCCTTGATTTCCTTCCTGCATCATATATTTCCAGGCACTCACAATCTGAATGAAATGGTTGTCCAGGAAAACATTGCCGATCTGACCACTCTCTAGTTTACAGACACCATATAATATGCAGCATTTAATCTTTCTACCTACCTTGTTTGTGTTTTTCGGTAAGACCTAAGCCTTTCTGATCTTGTAGTGTCGTCTTTTGCACCCAGCTACAGAAAGTGCTTTATGGCCTGAGGATTATTGGTGTGTGTGAATGGCAGGTGCTCATGCAGCCAAATGCTTCTGGATGCGGTTTACCTATGATGGCGAACCTTGGCAACCCAGATGTTTTGGAACTTCATGTTCCACGATGCCTAGCCAACCTCAGTCGTCAAAACATCAGGGATGCCAAGGTTTGCCATCACTGTCGCATACTGAAACTTATTGAGTTGGTGGGTTAAACGAAAGTCAAATTCAAAGCGGTGGCTTTTGATTTGAAACACTTGACTATCGTTTGAGGCCGTGGATGACAGGCTCTTGCCATAATGACCACTTAAATAAGACTAACAGGGTTATCCAAAGAGATTCGAAAAGTCACCGCACGTTCGGTGACTTTTCGTTCTCTTCAATTCGGTTCCTTTTGCCGATTGCATTTCGGTGACCCTGCGGTGTATTCAGCAAAGAGCACAGGGTCCCCGAATTGCAGGGAAAAGCTGCCGAAAACCTGACGAACACTAACCGAATGCATGCTTAAAAACAAGCAAAAACATCTGGATTAACCTTCGAAAAAGCCGAACAGGAGCCGAACAGGAGCCGAACAGGAGCCGAACAGGAGCCGAACAGGAGCCGAACAGGAGCCGAACAGGAGCCGAACAGGAGCCGAACAGGAGCCGAACAGGAGCCGAACAGGAGCCGAACAGGAGCCGAACAGGAGCCGAACAGGAGCCGAACAGGAGCCGAACAGGAGCCGAACAGGAGCCGAACAGGAGCCGAACAGGAGCCGAACAGGAGCCGAACAGGAGCCGAACAGGAGCCGAACAGGAGCCGAACAGGAGCCGAACAGGAGCCGAACAGGAGCCGAACAGGAGCCGAACAGGAGCCGAACAGGAGCCGAACAGGAGCCGAACAGGAGCCGAACAGGAGCCGAATCACAGAGCCGAACAGGAGCCGAACAGGAGCCGAATCACAGAGCCGAATCACAGAGCCGAACAGGAGCCGAATCACAGAGCCGAACAGGAGCCGAATCACAGAGCCGAACAGGAGCCGAATCACAGAGCCGAAGCAGCTGTGACGTAGAGGAGGCAGTGAATAAATTAGAAAAACCATTTGTATGAATCTGGGAAAAAGAAACGCTGTTTGCAAAGAAACTACTGAGCGAAAATGTCTGAAATTTTCACAGGAGGTCCAGGGAATGATAATAAAGAGGGCTGTTACAAAAAAAATAAGTAAACTGAAAAAAAAAAAAAAAAAAAATCGGAAAAATGCTTAAAGTATCCTAAAAAATCTATAAAGAGACTTTTTGCTGCAGAATTTTATAATGAACGGTTTATTAGATATTGAATTAAAACGGGAATATTTTTAACATTGAAGTCTATGGGATTCTCCTGAATAAATTTGTCGAATGAAACCACCGAATGGCAGGGCATTAGGGGAACCTTTCACTGCTGGTTTGTGTTCTCTGAATAGCCGAAGCAGTGCATTTTCATGGGGATTTCACTGCCCTCGAACAGGAACCGAACAGGCACCGTATGTGCAGGCAATTCGCCTGGATTTGGCGAATTGCCTGCTCTCTGGATAGCCGAATGGCCAGGAAAGGTAACCGAACGCTGATTTTCAGCATTCGGTTACCTTTCTCAAGCAATTCGGATCTCTTTGGATAACCCTGTAAGTGGTCTTGGTGACCAGAGTGTCCCTTGTGAAAGACTTGCAGGGTTATCCAAAGAGATTCGAATTGCTTGAGAAAGGTAACCGAACGCTGAAAATCAGCGTTCGGTTACCTTTCCTGGCCATTCGGCTATCCAGAGAGCAGGCAATACGCCAAATCCTGGCGAATTGCCTGCACATACGGTGCATGTTCGGTCCCTGTTCGAGGGCAGTGAAATCCCCATGAAAAAGCACTGCTTCGGCTATTCAGAGAACACAAACCAGCAGTGAAAGGTTCCCCTAATGCCCTGCCATTCGGTGGTTTAATTCGGCAAATTTATTCAGGAGAATCCCATAGGCTTCAATGTTAAAAATATTCCCGTTTTAATTCAATATCTAATAAACCGTTCATTATAAAATCTGCAGCAAAAAGTCTCTTTATTTATAGATTTTTTAGGATACTTTAAGCATTTTTCTGAATTTTTAAAAAAAAAATTAAAAGTCCGATTTTTTTTTTTTATTTTTTTTTCAGTTTGCTTATTTTTTTTGTAACAGCCCTCTTTATTATCATCCCCTGGACCTCCTGTGAAAATTTCAGACATTTTCGCTCAGTAGTTTCTTTGCAAACAGCGTTTCATTTTCCCAGATTCATACAAATGGTTTTGCTAATTTATTCACTGCCTCCTCTACGTCACAGAATTCGGCTCCTGTTCGGCTCCTGTTCGGCTTCTTTGAAGGTTAATCCAGATGTTTTTGCTTGTTTTCAGCGTGCATTCGGTGAGTTTTCGTCAGGTTTGCGGCAGCTTTTCCCTGCAATTCGGGGACCCTGTGCTGTTTGCTGAATACACCGCAGGGTCACCGAAATGCAATCGGCAAAAGGAACCGAATTGAAGAGAACGAAAAGTCACCGAACATGCGGTGACTTTTCGAATCTCTTTGGATAACCCTGTTGATCTTTTTTATCAAATAGTTGGCCAAGTCTCAAGACTAGATTACAGCAAAAAGTTGATTTTAAGGATTTGTTGATTGTGCCTATTCTATTCTTTGTCCATATTAAAAATCCCATGGACTTCAATTCCCCCCCCCCCCGATAAATTTTTGTGGCTTTTCATGTTACAAGAAACTGGTTACTCACACATTCTGTAATTACATTCTTCTTTATAAAAACAGCCTTGGCACATGCATGTTGTTCTACATTTAACAGAATATTATTATTTTTTTTACGCACTAGTCCATGTTCACTCCTCTTGGGTTTGACTTACGATCTCTTCCATCTTATTTGATTATATGCATTTTTGTTCAATAAACTAGTCTTCCAGCTGTCACATTTATGTTGCTTTTGACATTGGACGTCATTCACCAACCGCTGACCTGCCACTGACAAGTGCAAATCTGCTTAAACAAAGTTGCTGATGTCTGTTCGCATAACAATGTTGGCCAATACTCCTGATTATTCTGGTTTTCAGCCAAATTTTACTGGTCAAGTGCAAAGTTGCAAATAGAAGCGTTTCCTAGTGTCCTTAAGGGTTTTCTTACGCCAGATCTTCTGATGGGCCCCGCCTGTCCCCTTCATCAGATTATACCAGGGTAGCGAGCAAAATGCAAGGGGGGGGGGGGGGAGACTGACAACTTTTTTAAATGCATAGCTCAAGTTTTTGAGAACCTTGACTTGAACGATTTCTTCCCTTTTTTAATCTTCAGTTGTAAGCTTAACAGATCTTTGGCGCAGGCGACATGTTTTTGGTAGCCTTTCAAAGGTCTGGAAGTAGCTTTTGTGGCATGAGCTAAAGATTTGGCAGCAAGAGGTAAAAATATTTTGAAAACCATTGGCCACCTAGCTCAAAATTTGTAAACCCGTGATCTAACCTCGTTCCCTGTAAAGCAGCAGAACTAGGACATTACCGTGGCGTCAATATTTATTTTTAAATTCAATCTACATGCTCAAGGGATTAATTCTTGACGTTTTTCTGTTTTTTTCTTTAGGTCAACTGCAGTGCATTGCTTTCCCCAGGCAAGAAGAGGAATACCTGAAGCTGATAGTTCGCTGCCGTCCGTGCATCTTCGTGCTGGGACAGAATTGTTGCGCTCGCGGCAGGGTAGCCAATGCCCTCTTGGGCGACCAGTTACTACCAGTTGGTGTTTGCTGCGGCCCGGAATCTTGTAAGAGGAGGAGAATCCATTTTCGGTATGGAAAGCAGACCCTGGTGAGTTTGGCTCTGCCTGAGCAGTATGAGCTAGTCCACCATCTGGTGTCTCATCAAGGCAAGTGGGATACTATTCCGGAGGAGGATCTTGAAGTACCAGAAGATGAGGAAGACCCTGCTCATCGCCTCGCTGAGCTAGAAGTCACCATGCCACAACAGCTATTACAGGTATCGGTAGTGACTTTCTGTAATTCTATATTCTGTCTTTCAACAACTCTTCAAATTTAAGTTTCCTTAAAGGGACATGCATGCTTTGCTTGTGTGCTTTTAAAAATGCGCAATGCTTTCTGAATGAGTCAGTTGTGTCATTTGGCAGGCATTAAAAACAAATATATTTTTTTGTATTTACTGGTTTTTGTTTTTTCCACACCCACCTCGAGGCACTTTCCGCTAACCTGTATGGATGGATACCTAGGTCAGGGGTCAGCAACCTTGGCTCTGTTTTGGGAATTAAATCTCCCATGTGCTCAGTCACCCATTAGGCTGACTGTGCCACATGGGAAATGTAGTTCCCAAAACATCAGGGAGCTAAGGTTGCTGACACCTGACCTAGGTCTACGTACAGAGCATGTGTGCCGGAGTTGCTCGACCTCCCTCTTACACTGTGAACTGAGGGGAGGACGGGGCGAGTGCCATTCCAATCTGTAACTTTCACTCCCCGCTACAGCAGAGACAGGGAAGGCCAGAAATCAATACACACACAGGGTTATCCAAAGAGATTCGAAAAGTCACCGCACGTTCGGTGACTTTTCCTTCTCTTCAATTCGGTTCCTTTTGCCGATTGCATTTCGGTGACCCTGCTGTGTATTCAGCAAACAGCACAGGGTCCCCGAATTGCAGGGAAAAGCTGCCGCAAACCCACCGAAAACTAACCGAATGCACGCTGAAAACAAGCAAAAACATCTGGATTAACCTTCGAAGAGGAGCCGAACAGGAGCCGAATCACACAGAGCCGAAGCAGCTGTGACGTAGAGGAGGCAGTGAATAAATTAGAAAAAACATTTGTATGAATCTGGGAAAATGAAACGCTGTTTGCAAAGAAACTACTGAGCGAAAATGTCTGAAATTTTCACAGGAGGTCCAGGGAATGATAATAAAGAGGGCTGTTACAAAAAAAATAAGCAAACTGAAAAAAATCGGACTTTTAAATTAATTTTTTTTTAAAAAATTCAGAAAAATGCTTAAAGTATCCTAAAAAATCTATAAATAGACTTTTTGCTGCAGAATTTTATAATGAACGGTTTATTAGATATTGAATTAATATGGGAATATTTTTAACATTGAAGCCTATGGGATTCTCCTGAATAAATTTGCCGAATTAAACCACCGAATGGCAGGGCATTAGGGGACCCTTTCACTGCTGGTTTGTGTTCTCTGAATAGCCGAAGCAGTGCTTTTTGATGGGGATTTCACTGCCCTCGAACAGGGACCGAACAGGCACCGTATGTTCAGGCAATTCGACAGGATTTGGCGAATTGCCTGCTCTCTGGATAGCCGAATGGTCAGGAAAGGTAACCGAACCCTGATTTTCAGCGTTCGGTTACCTTTCTCAAGCAATTCGAATCTCTTTGGATAACCCTGACAGAGTGAAAAAGGACGGCAGAGGTTTACAGCAAAAAATCAGACCCTGCACGAAGTTTGAGTAAGGGAGTATGTAAATCATGAAAGAGCGCAAGTAAGGCTAGGGACAGATGAGCGCATTTTCTGCGGCCACCGTCAAAATATACGTCGATGCGTGCGCACGCATTTTTTCACGGAATACGCTTAAGTGGTCAGACGATGCGCAATTCTGGACGTATTTCATGACGATGGGGTAAAAAGAAGTCTAGGGAAATCCGGCTGTTTGAACGTTATGTTGGCCGCACACTAGCAGCGTCTGACCTCTCCTAATCACGCACACACGCTGCTATGCGGCCGCAGCGCACTCTGTACGTCAGTAGCAGCGGTTTAACGTTCTCGAAAAAATGCGTTCATTTTCCACTTGCGTTGCGCGGCCGGACTTTTGTGCGACCGTACTTCGTATATTGGCTGTCATTGCCCGTCATCTGCTGCTAGTGCGGCCGTGATTATGTGCGCCAGAACGCGCGTTCGCACTGCCTCAGTCTGACCTTAGTCTGTGTGAAAGTGCGTGAGCGTTTTGCTTTCAGTTGCAGAGATGCTAATATTCACTTACTCAGTTTCCCCAGTCTGAGGTCCTGAGCTGCACAGCTTGTGTTAGTCCATACAGGAACAGGTATTTATAAAGCGCAAGCAAGTTCCGTAGCCTTGTACAATGGGAGAAGCAGAATAACAAATGTCCATACACAGGAAAGTAGGAGAGGACCCTGTCCAAGCGTGTACAGCCTAAGAGCAGAGGGGGTGACACACTAGGTGAGGGTAATGGCTGAGTATGTGAAGTAGTGGGGTGCATGGGGGCTGTGGGCAAGATGGAGCAAGAAATGTAGTTCAAGTGAAGTTTGATGGGTGGAGTTGCGAGGAGGCGGGGAATATTCAGGAAGTATGAGCTGAAGAAACACCCCTAGCTGAGGGGCGTCGCTGGAGAAGATGAAATGACAGAGGTTAAAGCAAGAAAATATATATTTTTTTTCTTTTACATTTTTAAAACTTGATTTTTATTCTAGTTTGTCTAAAAGTATAAAAGTGTTTAAATGTCCATTATTAAAAAAATATTTCCTCACATGCATATCCCTTTTTAATGGCCCTCCGGAAGCGGGGAGGGGCCAAGGTGGTCCATTGAAGACAGCAGGGTGTACCTGTATGCCCTGCATCTTCAAAGCCCTCCCGCCGCCAGGATGGCAGAGCACGTCCTGAGGGCGGAGAGGGGTTAAGGCAAGAAAATAAAAAATACTTTATTTTTAAATCTTTTATTCTAGTTTGTCTACAGGTATAAAAATGTGTAAGTGTAAATTTTCTTTTTTCTTTTCTAGACATGCATATTCCTTAACTATCTTTCTACTTGACCTTAACCCTTTAACGCCGCAGGACGTTCCATGACTTCCTGGCGGCGGGTGGGCTTTGAAGACGCGGGACGTACAGGTGCGCCCCGCTGTCTTCAATGGGGCCGCCTCGGCCCCTCCCCGCAGCCTGCGTGCGCTGACTCGCGGTGCGCGTCATTGGATGCACAGGGACGGCCTGAAATCAAGCTGTCCCCTGCAGCCAATGACACTCACTGCACACCGGCTGTGGGGAGGGCCCAAAATTAGTGCTGCGAGGCGTACAGGTACGACTCGCCGGCAAATTTAAACACCTTTAAGGGTGCCACCCCTGCGTCCTTAAGGGGTTAAAGGGACACTCATGGTATTGTGACCATTCAGTGCAAATTGATCAGTGACCCTAGTGTTCACCCACTTCTGCAGAACTTATTCAGCAGTTAGTGTCTGGAGGTCTTGACTCTGCCTCGCTAGCGCTATTCTGACCTTATCGGGCTACCTGAAGATAGGAATGAAAGTTATTTTTTTTTTTTTTTCTTTTAGCAAATGGCTTTTCAGTGGACCATTTGAATTTGCTGGATGCTCACCTGAGTGCCAAGCCTTCCCACTTTTATATATGGTATCTACTCCATGAGTAGACATCAGTGTCATATCCAGATCAGCTCTAAGGGAGCCCAGTGCTAGATTCAAAGGGTTAAAATGGAACAGGGTGCAGGAAGGATCAGGAGGGGTTAATGGTCCCTTTTCCTCCATCACTCTGTTTTAAACTTGGTGTCCCTTAAATGCAGGCTTGACCCCCCCCCCCCCCCAGCCCAACCTTCTCTCCAGACATTTTTGAACTACTCTCCTATGAAGTTCAAGTAGTGTAATGAGTTACTGAACATCAAGGGAGGTGTAGTTCAAAATACGTTGGGAGGGGGGATATTGGATAAGGTTGCTGACCCCTGGTTCCTAAGCCCTTTAAATTTCTAGAGATGGGAAGGCCTGGGAAAAAAACGGAAATTGGAAACCTTTTTTTAACTTTTTTTCCAAAGCCATTTTTGTTCCGTGGGGGACGACAAAAGTTTCATGTTCTTTTACAATGATCTATAATGGGCTATATTACAATCTTCGCGCAAAGGGAATTTTTTTCCGCAAAGCGTTAAACTTTTGTGTGCGCAAATCACCGCTGGAGTTACAATCCTCGCAGCTTTTTTCTTCCTATCAATTGCGCGCTCACAGTATGCGCACAAATGCAGTCTCAGTGCCGTCTTGCGTAAAAATCTTTGCGCCCGCAGTTTTTGCCACCCATTCAGCTAATCAAAATGAAGAAACACACCTATCAAACGCAACTGAGGTGTTGTGAGGTGGCCAGACAGGCGTCTAGTGGAAGGTCCTCTCTCACGGATGTTCCTTCTGCTCTCCAAAGACGATCGTCTGACACTAGCCTTAGTCGCTAACCAAATCCTGCTACTGCCACCTACAAAACCATTGCCACATTGCACACTGTCTTAAGAGCTTCGATCAGAGTCCTGATTATCTCCCACCTTGACTATTGTCACCTTCTCTCTGACCTTAAAATATCCCAGATTCTCCCTCTGCAGTCTGTTCTGAATGCCTGTGCCAGGCTCACCTCCCACACCTCGCCCCTTTGTCAATCTCTAAACTGGCTTCCTGTTTCCTTTTTAGAATCAAATTCAAAATATTGTTGCTCACGTACAAAGCTCTCCATAACCGTGCCCTGGCCTGCCTACATCTCCCTTAGTAACAGGTATATCCCATCCCGACCACTTTGCTCTGCCAATCTGTGATCTCCCTGTACTGTACCCGCACCCCCAACCTTCAGGTCCAGCCTTCAGGACTTCTCGCAAGCTGCCCCTTTTCTATGGAACTCCCTCCCCTGCAACATCAGTCTCCCAGTTCTTGAAGTCTCTGAAAACACATCAGCTCACTCCATAGACCCCCACTGTTAATTTCTTACGCATATTCCTACCCAGCCCACATGCGCCCCACTACTCCAGGTTCTCTACTTGCCCTCACCTAGCATGTCACCCATCTTCTCTTAGATTGTAAGCTCTTGAGCAGGGTCCTCTTTCTACTGTTCTGTGTGTTTTAATTTGTATGTTATTCTGTCTCCCATTGTACAGCGCTATAGAACTTGTTAAAGTTTACAAAAACTTTAACTGTAGAACATAAAAGGGGTCTATTCTATCCTTTACGTCTAGTCCTTTGTGTAGGGTCAAAGGTGAAGAAGCTTCTTGATGCTTTCCATGCTCCACTGCGTGCACATGAGGATGTATATTAAATGTAGTCTTCACACACTAATGGATCAAAGCAAGTAGACGTATTTTCCTGATTTTATTTATGTACATTTCTTCGTTATCTGGGTCAGTGTTCTCACATGCTCCATTCCCTCTGTACGGCGTCCCTCCCAGACTTGCCAGTCACATTGCATAGAGTTGGTCTGGTCCGTCACCCTGGGGACGCCCAGCCTTCATCTTTCAGACGACACAGAGGGGCCTTTGTTCCCACCGGACTAAATTTAGTGCCCCAAGATCATGGGCTTCAGAGAAATTACTTCACATAAGGGTGCTCTGAGCTCAAATGCTTTTACAAATAAAGGCATGTGGGGGAGAGGGACTAGGCATACTGGATTTTTTTTTTTTTCTTCTCCCAAAACCTCATTTTATCCTGTGGCTATCCTCATTCATATGGGGAGAGTTCAGTCTGTGTAACCAACCAGGATCAGTCTTGGAAGTTGAGACAAAACAGCCCTCAGGGGACAATGATTATACAAATGTCTGACTTACAGTAGGAAATATTTAAATAAACTTCAGAAAGTTTCAGTTTGATATTTTATAATATTGCCTTAAAGGTAAATGGAGGATACCAGCTTCTGAGACCAGAGCTTGATGGACCCAAGGATCAGGTAGCCTCTGGCACTTTGAACGTTACCTTGGCTCCATCCCAATTTATGCATTGTCATACATGAATACATATTCAATACCCCGCCTGGCTACTAAAAATTTATATTTGGCTCCCATGTTTTCTTTGTCCACGATCTGAAACTGTATTGTGATATCCTCTAATTTGGTTTAACCCAATCACGTATGCATCCTCGGTGCCGGCGTCCTCACTACAGCAATTTCTGTGTCTGGTTTGAGGAAATTATTATATATTATTTTTTTTTTGTTGTTGCTGGGCTGTGCAGGAAGGCAGTTACTGTGTTTTCTGTTGTCGGTGTAGCTGCAGGCGTTCTGCCTTGGCTTCCTCCTGGTATAACGGTCCTGAATCTGACTCATCTGTCCCAGCACTTCGATCTCATGCGAACCTCGCCCGCTCCCCCTCCCTCATTGCGAGCACAGCCTTCAATTCGGGAAGTTTTAAGATGGTGCAATCGACGCACTGTTTAATTTTACAGTCTGTTTTTGGGGCTCCTATTTTAATATACTGGTTCTTAATAAAGTCAGACATTTAAAGTTCTCAGCTCCCCCCCCCCCCCACAGAAGGAAACCAAAATTAAGTCAACCGTATCTCGACTAACTTGGAAATCCTTTCACATTCATACAACAGGGATTTTTCTGTTTGCCACTGATGCATTTGTAAGCCGTTCTATGGCTGTTTAAATGGCTTGCAGAGAGGGTAATCTAATAAACTGGGAAATTGCAAATTGTAGGCCAAAATAGTTCATTGAAGAAATGCTGCAATTGCAAACTAAGGAATTCAAGTAAATCCCATTAGCCTTTAGAGCAGGGATCTCCAAACTCCGGGCCCCCAAATGTTACTGATCGAAAACTCACAAACTTTTGTCAATCACGGGAGTTGTAGTTCTGTAACATTTGGAGATCCCTTCTCTAAAGCCTAGCTTTATGCAAAAAGACTATAAATGGGATAATGGTTTCAGGATCAGGAGACCTATCTGAAGAGATGGCAGGAGGCTTTGAACTTTTTTTTTTATTTACTTTTTTGACGAGTTATTGCTATTAGGAGCCTTTTGGCTGCAAGAGCCTGTATAACCTCTCAATGTCCTAATGCCACATGGATTTGTTTGTATATTTAGATTTTTTGTTTAAAGACAAAGATTTTTTTTTTTTTTTTATGCAAGAGAACGCATATGTAAACACCTTAACATGGTATTTTTGGGGTTTTCCCCGCCCTGCTAGTACAAAATAAACGTTAGATGAATTAGGAAATGGCATAAAATCCTACGAGCTGTTGCTTAAGTCTGCTTCCTCATAAGGTAGAGACTGTCATCGCCTATTCTATACAATTAGATAGTCCATATCCTCATCACATAGCCAGTCTTCTACAGGGAATGGCATGCATTTGGAAAGCATGCAGTGCTCCTATGTAACAGATTAAATGTCTTCTAGTGACAGCTTCTTTCAGTCTGGACATTTCTAACATTTCACTGCTACAAAGGCTTCATTTGCCATCTTACTTTTGATAAAGAAAAGTCAAATGTTTTTTTTGCAGGAAATTCCATAGTCTTGTTCTGCAGCAGTGATGTCACCTGTGGGTATTACAGGTGTTGTGGGTGCAGGAGTTTAATGTCCCTGCCCTACAAGCAGCAAGTTGTACAATGGGTATCTTGGAATGATCCACCATATTTCTTGCATTTGGTTTTGATCTCTGCTTTTCCTCTGGGAATTCATGATACTTTACATCATGGATCGTCAACCTTGGCCCTCCAGATATTTTGGAACTACATATTCCACGAGTCTTAACAAATCGTATGACTAGCTGAGCGTCATGGGAGATGTGATTTTAAAACCACATCTGTAGGGCCAAGGTTGCTGACCCATACATAATTTATAGTAGTTTTCCTGTTATTATTCAGAAATTAATGCAAGTTAAATAGATCACCTGCAGGGGCATACTTCTTGCCCTCCTACAATGCCAGGTAGAATGTGCTGCAATCACGAAGGTCTACCAGCCGGCATGGAAGACTCTCCAATCCAACAATCAGAAGAAAATTGGTTGCCGACCTCTGGTTAGTAGTATTAAAGTTTATTCCACAGTGAACACGAACACTAGACGTTTCGACCCTCTCGGGTCTTTGTCAAGTCAGGCCTTGCATGGGTAGAATTGATGCCTATTTATCAGGGCCATCAATTTTGAGTAGATGCTTGCGCAAGCTACCTTTTTTGGAAGTACCAGATTCTGCTATGGATGGTCAGATGGTGAGGGTCATACCTCTTTTGTTACATGAGAAGGATATGTACACCAGGAAACTCATTCCTCAAATTAATGCTCCGTACCTGCCATTGATGAAAGGGAATCTCCATGCGACATTTATTTTATGGGGGTCCCCCCCCCCTTAAAATGATTGCATGTCATGTTAGCTGCATTGTGCACAAAGTAATTTCCTCTGAAAGTTTGAAAGAAAATTTTTGGGAGAGTCAGGAGTACCTCAGCCAGGTTAGCCCCCCCCCCCTTATAAAGTTATAAGGTTTTTGAACAAAACTCATGCAGTTGGTTAGATCTTTGTTGCAGTTTAGATCAATTGTTTGCATTAGATCACACAGAAATTAACAATTGTAAAGGGGGGGCTAACCTGACATCAGCCCCCCCCCCTATCAAAAAATTGCCCAAACCCTTGGCTCTTTTTTGGAAGGTTTACGTAGGATCAGGTAAGATCAACTGGTTTCAACTTAAGTGATTAATAAAGATGGGTTAGCCCCCCCCCCCATTAACTTTTCTGGCAAACATTCCGGCTTACAGATCTTTGTTAGATCTGGTATGATAGCATTCAATAATTATAAAAAAAAACTCATTGAAGAAGATCGGCAAACCTATAAGATTAGGCAGAGGCTTTTGATACTGTTCCGCATAGAAGGCTTATCAATAAATTGCAATCTTTTGAGCTTGGATTCCAATATTGTTGAATGGATTAGGCAGTGGCTGAGTGACCGGCAACAGAGGGTTGTGGTAAATGGAGTTTATTCGGCGCAAGGTCTTGTTACCAGTGGGGTACCTCAGGTGTCAGTACTTGGACCCATTCTCTTTAATATTTTTATTAGTGATATTGCAGAAGGTATTAATGGAAAAGTATGTCTTTTTGCTGATGACACAAAGATTTGCAACAGGGTTGACGTTCCTGGAGGGATCAGCCAAATGACAAATGATTTAGGTAAACTAAAAAAATGGTCGGAGCTGTGGCAATTGAGTTTTAATGTGGATAAGTGCAAGATAATGCACCTGGGACGTAAAAGCCCAAGGGCTGTATATAGAATATTTGATACAGTCCTAACCTCAACATCTGAGTTAAGGGATTTAGGGGTTATTATTGCAGAGGATCTAAGGGTAAGTAGTCAATGTAATAGAGCAGCAGGAAATGCTAGCAGAATGCTTGGTTGTGTAGGGAGAGGTATTAGCAGTAGGAAAAGGGAAGTGCTCATGCCACTGTACAGAGCACTGGTGAGACCTCACTTGGAGTACTGTGTGCAGTACTGGAGACCGTATCTCCAGAAGGATATAGACATCTTAGAGAGAGTTCAGAGAAGGGCTACTAAAATGGTGTACGGCTTGAAGGAGAAAAGTTACCAGGAAAGGCTTAATGATCTTAACATGTATAGCTTGGAAAAAAGACGAGACAGAGGAGATATGATAGAAACATTTAAATCTGTAAAGGGAATCCACAAGATTGAGGAAGGGAGTATATTTAAAAGGAAAAAAGTAGCAAAACAAGAGGACATAGTCTTAGATTAGAGGGGCAAAGGTTTAAAAGTAACATCAGGAAGCATTATTTTACTGAGAGGGTGGATACATGGAACAGCCTTCCAGTTGAAGTGGTAGAGGCCAAAACAGTAATTGAATTTAAGCAGGCATGGGATAGGCATAAGGCTATCCTAAATAAAAGAGAATTCCAGGTAAAGTATCCATGTAATTGGGCAGACTAGATGGGCCGAAAGGTTCTTATCTGCCGACATTTTTCTATGTTTCTATCAAGTGTTGGTCAAGAACTCTAAACCTTCAAGTGTAATCTCACTTGTCCATGTCAAGGTGTATCTTTCGGTGGACAGTGGCCTTAGGTTCTCTTGAACACCTTGACCAGGTGCAACATGCGGTTGCTTTTGATAACGTGTTATGGCCAGCTGTCTCATCCAAGACCAGTATGCTTGTAATTTGTGAGCTGCTTTTCCCATGGTGTTGCACAATCGTGTTTTGATAATATGCCTTGTCTGCAAAGCCTAGTCCAGGAACACCTGAACGAGTTCCTGTTTTGATGGTGGGAGCAGTCAAAGTACAGATGTCCTGAAATTGTGCCGTTGCAAACGCTTATGTGTTCATAACTGTCTGAAACGGAGGATGATGTAAATATTGTTCTTCCCCAGATTCACTTCTCATTTGATGCAATAAATGGTCTACTGTAAACGCGTTCTTTGATTAGCCTTCCAATTTGCTTGGTGGCACTTTGGGTTTTTTATGCACTGGTACGTATATTAAAGAGAAATGTGTCATAAAATGTCTAGTGTACCAGTATTAATGGTCATTCTTTATCTTGTAGCTACACTTTCCTCGATCTGTAGTGGTATTTATAAAATGTTCTTTCTGGTTTTACACAGGATGTAGACATCGTGGTTGCCCCTTGTCGTTGCTCCCAAGCAGTGACTACAACATTGGATGATTATATTGCAGGCGTGCAGGCCATCATTGTGTATGCAGTGAGTGAGGATCTCTTGACCACAAAAGACGAGGAGGAGCTCTCGGACATTAAGGCAAAGTACAAGCTTCCAGTCTTCTTCATCCGCACTTCTCCAACAAAAGACAAGATAATTGGCAGTCAAGATACAGTGCGGTTGCCTCTGTACGAGCAACTGACTGAACTCGGTTATCTGAAAAAGGGTGTATGTAGTTGTGGGGCAGCAGGGTCGGGCAGCCCCGGCCCCAGCATTTTAGTGGAACAGTTTGAAAAGCTGCGTCAGCTAGGCACATTCTCACGGCAGGTCCTGCAGATGCACCTGGTGGATGCCGCCATGGTGCTCAATTTGGTGCACAGTCGCTGCCTGGACTTGTTTATCAATAAGGCTTTTGACATGCGGAGAGACCTGCAGATAACCCCAAAACGTTTGGAATATACACGTCAAAAAGAGAGTGAACTGTATGAGTCTCTGATGCGGATTTCTGATCGGAAACAAGAGGAGCTGAAGGACATGATTGTAGAAACACTCAACAGCATGAGAGAGCAGCTACTCGACGATGCAGCCAACATGCAGTTCAAAGGTGAGTGTTTGCGCAACAGGCTCTTACACATCGCATACAGAAGATGATTAAGGCAACATTTCACACTTTCATACTCGATGCTCATTTCACACTTTCATACTCGATGCTGAATGACAGAACTATGTCCCTAAAACACATAAAGGGACACACTGGGGTGGTGGTTATTACTAATCACTGCTGGCAAAAATCGCCAGTATTGCAGGGCTGACATATATTGGCATTTCTTAAAACAAAAAACTGGTTTTAAGGTTTTTGCAGTTTGGTTTTTAGGCTTGAGAAATGCTGGCATTTGTGGGCCCTGCAATACTGTCAATTTTTCGCTGGTTCTGCAATGCCAGCGAGCACCAGAGTTTGGTGTATAGCCCCCCAAGTCATGAAGTTTGACCCCCCCCCCCCTCCTCCAATAAAAAAAAACAGCCTGTGTCAGAAATTCACAGCTTTAACTGTCTTGACTAATGAACTTGCAGAAACTAGCCGGAGTAGCATTTTCCAGTGAAACAGCTCTTGGTGACGTACTAATTTGCAGCACAAACGTAACCTACACAAGGGTGGATTTAATTTGAGCACATTCAATGTAAATCAGTAGAACTTTACTTTAAAACATGATTTTCTAAGTGCAAGAAGTCTTTTATCTGAATATTTCTGACCAGATGACAATTTTATTTGTCAACTTTTCAGATTTAACAGCCATGAGGCTTAAATTGGGATCTTTCACTTTCATTTCCACTTTCTGTTACTCCCTCACACTTTGCTCCTTGCACAGATCTATTCCACTTCTCAAATAGCTTTTAACATATAAGATGGTATGTTTTTACTGACTTTAGTTTTCTTTTATCCGTTACACATCTCAAACTAAAGCTTACACTCAGTCACTTTTCATGACACTTGGTAACTTTCAACTAATAAAACTTCCAACTTCCAACTCCTGCAAGAAAAGTGCAATCTTTTCCAAATACACGCTGATTTATCAAATGAAAAGTGGGGAAACCTTTTATCGTAATGATTGAACTTTCCTGAAAAGGTCCAGTAAGTGCCAGCACACATGTTCTTGTCTCTTCTATAGCGCCTGCAGTTTCCACTGTATTAATATCCAATGGTGAGACAAAAGTATGAGAAACAGGAGGTGCAGAGTGTCCTGGCCTTGGTTACTTACAGAGGTTGTTGCTTACGCTTTGGTCTTGAGACCTGCCTAGTAACATAAGTGTGGACTTTCTGATGAAACTTACAGGGTAATTCAAATAGATCGAATGGCTGCCAAAAGGGAACTGAACGCTAAAAATCAGCGTTTGGTTACCTTTCTTGGCCATTCAGCTATCCAGAGAGCATGCAATTCGCCAAATCCTGGCGAATTGCCTGCACATACGGTACCTGTTCGAGGGCAGTGAAATCCCCATAGAGAAGCAATGCTTCGGCTATTCCGAGAGCAAAAACCAGGAGTGAAAGGTTCCCCAAATGCCCTGTCATTCGGTGGTTTAACACGGCAGGTTTATTCAGGCGCATTCCATAGGCTTCAATGTTAAAAATCTTCCCGTTTTAATTCAATTTCTCTAATAAACCGTTGATTTTATATTTTTTATATATTTTTATTTTCTTTTAGGATATGTTAAGCATTTTTCTGTTTTTTTTTTTTTTTTTTTTAAAAATATATATTTTTTAACACTTTCTTTTTCTGTAACAGCCCTTTTTTATTATTCCTTGGATCTCATATGTAAATTTCAGACAAACAGCGTTTCACTTTTCAAAGATTCAATCAAACTGTTTTGCTAATGTAGCGCTCACTCCCGGAGGAGCCGCTGAATAAACCTCGGGTTAGTCTCACCGCACTAAGGAATAAATATACACCAGCACTGTTGTGGATTTTATAGATTATATACTTTACTGATCCCAATAAAGTGACACATATAATGCAAATACGGTATATGAACGACAGGATTTCGTAATGCGGGAAAACACGCGGCAAAAGAAAAAGGATTAACCCCCTCAGTTCTGGAGTGTAAGTCCCGTGAGTGTAATGTCTCAACAAGGTGTACGTGTATTGATTTGTGTATCCGGGTACCGTATTCAACTGGCCAGTGAATGTTATAAGCAAATCTTCGACTAGTCAAGTTGGGGCCCTGTAGAATTGAACAATAAGGCAGCGTGCTGGATTATACTTGGAGTTGCGGCCTGTAAGGCCTCTCACCCATCCGTTAGACAGTCCATTCCACTGCCCGATCAAGGATGTCTCTCAGCTTGTCCTCCGGAACTCTGTGCCACCGGATCCGCTCTCTTGCTCATCCGAGCTCCAACTTGAGAACTACTGCCTGCATTCCCTATGGATCATTGCGGTCTTCTTACAAGGGGTCCAACTGGAACTGAGGTTCTGCGCAAACCTCTCAGCTGTAATGGGTATGCCTCCACAAGTTACTGTCCCGATCTCCAGCGCCCTCGAGGTGGGCCTGGTCTCGATCTCTGGCAGTCTCACTTGCGTCCTGTCTTTCGCCACTCTGCTCACTCTAGCGCTCCTCCGCACGAGGCTGCTTACGTCTTTCCTCTCTGTCCCACCCACTTCCTGTATCCCGCCGCAAAGCCTGATGGATATTGTAGTTCGTTTAGGTCCCGCATTGTCCATATGGCTTTTATCTCTCTCTGGCTAAAACCGAGTAATTGCAGCAACACAGTTTTAAACAGTGCTACACTAATTTATTCACTGCATTCGTCTGCAGTGTCAGCTTTTTCCGGCAGCTTTGCTGCGTGTGATCGGCTCCTGCTTGGCTTTTTCCGGTGGATTAATCCAGATGTTTTTGCAGTGAGTTTTCATCGGGTTTGCGGCAGCTTTTCCCTGCACTTCGACAGCCCTGTGGTGCTTGCTGTATACACCGCAGGGTGGCTGAAATAGGATTGCCGAATCGCCCCGAACTGAAGAGCACGAAAAGACACCGAACGTGCGGTGACTTTTCGATTCTCTTTGAATAACCCTGTTATTTATTATTATTTATTTATAAAGCGCCAGCATATTCCGCAGCGCTGTACAATAAGCACAGTATAGACAGGGTTACAATACATTGAACAACATTTGACAAACAGTACAGGAGGAGATGAGGGCCCTATTCCCGTAGGAACTCACAATCTGTTACTCTATCAAGACTTTATCGGAAATGCCATTTTTAGTGGCCCTTCAAGAACCAGCATCATCTTGAATCCTAACCACTCTTGGAAACGGGTATTGTTATGGCACCTGGTGTCCTCTAAACCCAGTGGTTCTCAACCTGTGGACCCACAATTGTCCTTGGTCATTAAGTTGCGACCCAAAAATAATTGCATTTCTGAAACCTTATGCTTTATTCCACAAAAAGTGTGCAATATTCTACATTGTGTAATGTATTCTTTCCAAAATGGATAGTGCAGTAATCACAGCACTAGTGAAAACGAAAGTGCAGTTGAGGCTAAAACCCAATAAAATTGAAACCTATAATTTCTATAAATTGAATGAATAAAAACTGCTACTGAAACATTAATTAGAACTTCTGGGAAAACTGGGATGCTTCTTGCTCTTAAGTGTCTCAAAGTCTGGGGTGATGGTAGACAAAGCAACTCTAATCAAATATATTCTAAAAAAACTTTAACTAGAATCACCTGCTCCGCACTCTCCCGCCGTCCGTCTCTGCCACTGCGTGCATTATTTCTTTACTGCAGCGGCAGCTTGCCCTCCCTGAGCCTACGCAATTTGCATAGCTGAACACTACGCTAATCGTGCAAGATCAAGCTAGCCAAGAGATTGAGAAGTCTGCAGTGCGCATCTGGCACTGCCTACTTCCTGAATCTATGCTCTTCAGTGCCTCAAGCACTGAGAGCAATGGAATAGCTTGGACCAATAGAAAAGCACCGATTTGATGCAAGACAGCCATGTGACTGTCATCGTCTCGCACAGTCAGTGGGCGCAGGGCTGTGCTCAGGGTGTGGCCTCAGTGTGACTGTTCACTGTGGCAGCACCTCCTCCCTGCAGTTGGAGGGGACAGTACACTGCTGACACTTGGCTGCCTGGAGTGGATGACGCACGTTCTGGGGATCACTGAACCAGAACCTACATAACCTGTGGATATCTGGCTCGGATACTAGCCTGTGCCTCACCAATTACGCAGGGAGGCTGGGAACAGGAAGCTGTGTGTGATTCTGCTGAGAATTCTTGGTGTACATTCTAGTTTTCTGCAGGGATTATCGCATAAAGTGGAAGGCAGAAAAGGAAGAGGAGTGAGCTTTATAAAGTGATAGGGGGGAGGAAAGGGAGATGAGATATGGAGAAATCGAGAGGAAGACCTAGATACAAGGACAGATGGAAAATTAGACGCACAGATATTCAGAAAGAAGGATGCATAAATAGGGGTTTTCCCTCCGTCCTTTTACCTATCAAATATACATAGGGAGCCCCCTACCCAGCCGCCTTTGGCTTCACTGAGATGTGCATTGTGCACAGTGGCTCCTGGTGTTTGCAGCCAGTAGTGGAATGCTCTGGACACATGTCAGTCCCTGTTGGGAGTACAGAGCTGCTGCCAGTAACTGTTCCACCCATCACCTTCCCATTAGAGTATCTTAGCTGATGCAGTGGGTCCCAGGCAGCATGTGGGGGCAGTGCTATCACTGCTTCCCTCACTAGCAACTGTGTGCCAGAACCTCCAAGCAGGGAAGTTCCGGCATGCGGTTGTTGGTGAGGGAGGCGGATGTAGCCGCGCTGCCTGGGACCCGCTGCTACAGGTAAGATGCATTAGTGACCTGGGGGCACTTGCCCCGTGTCCCAGTCCACCTCTGGTAGTGACCCGCCACTTGAGAAACACTGCACTAAACTATTTCGGTAATGCCAAATGGTTTACTAACCACTTTTGTTTTCCTTCCCTGATCAGATCTAGTTATCCCCCAGAATGGCGAACCGATTGGGACACAGGAGGTGAAAAGCTGCATTTTGCAGATCAAGGAGCTGATCATCTCCCGGCTCAACCAGGCCGTTGTAAATAAGCTGATAAGTTCGGTGGACTATTTGCGGGAGAGCTTTGTAGGAACGCTTGAGCGCTGTCTCCGAAGTCTAGAGCGATCCCAGCAGGAATCGAGCTCTGTTACAAGCGTCCACCTGAAACAGGTATGAGGACACACAGCAATGTCAAATAATAAACCGGATCTGGCTGTGCATTTAGTCAACTGCAGACACAAAGATGTATCTGCCAATAGAACAGGGTACCTTACATTTTCTTGGGACACCTAACTCTGCCATTGGTATAGGCATATTGCAGTGCTTATTGTGTTAATTGAAGTATCCCTCCTCTCCTCTCCAGATATTAAATGCTGCATATCATGTAGAAGTCACTTTTAATTCAGGCTCCACTGTTACAAGAATGGTTTGGGAGCAGATTGTACAGGTAAGACTGATTTGGTAAATTCTAAAAACCTGTTTTGGAAGCATTATTCTTGGATTAGAGCCTTTTGGGCTCATACGATATTGATAATATCTTTTTGTAGTATAAACAATTTGGAAAGTAAATCCTTTGATTGCTAGAGCATGCCGGGGCCTGACTTAAATAAATTTTTCTATAGCTTTATATCCCTTTAATTTTGGTAATAATATGCTCCTTGCCGATGCCCTGTTATCCCACAACCGTGGCAAGTTAATTTTCTTCCACTTTAATTCAGATAATCCAGCGCATCACCTGGGTGAGTCCCCCTGCTATAACTCCCGAGTGGAAACGTAGGGTGGCGCAGGATGCCATGGAGAGTCTAAGTGCTTCCAAGCTTGCCAAGAACATCTGCAGTCAGTTCTGTAAGCGGCTTAAGAGCTCACATGAGGCATTTGCTGCTTCTCTCAAACAGGTAAGAACCAGCCATCTCACACGTTCCATATTCTGACTTTAACATTGTTTTTCTGAAGAATTTCTGAGACGTGAATATTTAAATGATACATGCCTTTGCACTGCCTTAGCTAGAAATCTATCAAGTGACAGAGGGAAAAACTGAGTGGTCCTTAACCCTTTCCCTGCGAACGAGGCACTGGGGATTTTTTTTTTTTTTTTTCCCAGCTAAGTTTACATTTTAAAGTTTTTACAATCTCGGAACAATATTTTTTGCCCTGTATTTAACAGTTAACTTTGCATTCCATGTTTCAAAGCCCCCCCCCCCCCAACAAAAATCACTTAAGGGGTTATTCAAAGAGCGCTGAATTGGCCACCGAATTGCCTTGTGTAGTGCAATTTCGTGGCTATTCAAAAAGCTGGCAATTCGCCAAATATACGCGCATTGCCAGCAAAATACAGTGCAATTCAGCAGCAGTGAAATTCCCGCATAGAGAAGTAATGGTTAATCTATTCAGAGAACACTGAACCGCACTGAAAAGTTGGAGAAATGCCAAGATTTTCTTTGCTTTTTGTTCGACCGGTTTAAATAGGTGAATCCCATAGGTTTCAATGTAAAAAAAATCAGTGTTTTATAAAACCTCTTTTTTCAGAATTATTTTGGACCCCCCCCCCCCCCCGCAAAAATTATATTCATTTTTTTTTTTTTTTCTACCTTTACGGCCTGATCAGATGCATTCAGTGCACTTTAGGGACCCTGCAGTGAATGCTGAGTTCACGGTACTGAAGTGCACCGAATGAAGGCATCGAAATTTCAGTGCTCTTTGAATAACCTCTATGGTAGTGAAGGGGTTAAACCTAAGCACCAAATGGTGAGCATCAGCAGTGAAGTGTTAATTAACTCAGGGCCATATTAAGATCTCTGTGCCTGGAGCTGACTATTTTGGTGGCTATTTTGGAATTTTGTGAAAACCTAAAATGTTTTTATTATATCTAATAGTGCAGATACTGTGAGGAAATTTCCATTCAGAATTCAATCATTTACAGCACGTAATTTTTTCACACATTTTATCATCCAAACCATTTGGTTATATATTCTATAGGTAATTATTGTTAAAAATATTGGAATGGGAACCTGAGATGGTGAGTTAGTGGAACATCGTTCCCTTTCTAATTGAAAAGTGAAAAATATTGCTGTGGTGGAAAGAAATAAAATATAAAATAAATATTTGTTACATAAAACCTGGTAATGTTTTATCATTGGAAAGGCTCTGGCCTTTCCAGTGATGCCTCACATGACCCTGTAGTTTCTATGCAGACAGTTATTCTTTTTCTGGGGCATAGGCCTGGAGCTGCTGCTCAATGTTAATCCAGCCCTGAATGGACTGCTAGTATAGCTATGTCGCCACACAGTTTAACGGCCGTCGTAGCATTGATTTGTGATCAATGTAGACCAACACACGAAGTACGTGCGCACCACACAGGTGGCAACAGACGCCATTTAGGTCTCAATGTAAAAGCGCTACCACGGACGCCCAGAGTGCGCAGCGGCCTGTGTGCATGATGACGCATGTCAGATGCAGCGCATTTGCAACGTCAATCATGTCGCTGCTCTGAAGTCTTTTTGGTCTGGCTGACTGTACCTGTCTTTTTTTAATTTTGTTTCCCAGATTTCCTTCCTTTTTTTCCCCAAAAAAACCCCCGCACGTGTGGTGTCTACAGTATCTTCCGTCAGTACGCCCGTCTGTTATGTACGCACACAGTGCGCTCAGACTACCTTCGTCTGACATTGGCCTTACTGGGCCTGTTTTTAAAGGGTCATTCTTGTCAAATAAAATTCCATGTCATGTTTTAGAGCATGTGACACATGAATCCTATGTGTAATGCTGGGTGGAGTAGAGGTAACATCGCTGCTCTGCATGGAGAGAGCCTGTGTAGACATGGGTTCGATCCCAGCAAGAGCACCTCTCCAGTAAGTGTCCTTGGGCAAGGCACCTAACGGTACATATTTGCCACCCAGGACATACTTGAAAACGAGAGAAATCTCAATGTATCCTTCCTGGTAAAATCCTTTCTCAAAAAAAATAAAAAAATAATGCAAAAGCTTCAAATAATCCAAGATAATGTGTGGATCAGGGCACAGCCATTGCTTTCCGAAGCCGATCATATTCCAAAAACTGATACTAGCCAATCGCTGCCTGTGACCCTTGTCTGATTTGTCTTACCCCCCCCCCTTCACTTCTAAGGATGCGTTCCACACCTTATCTCCCTGTAGCCTTTAAAATAATGTAGCAAATCACACCTGCGCTTTGTCCAGACATGTAACATTCTGAAAGATAATCACCTGCGCTTAGAGAGGACTCACCAGAACTAAATCGGAGCTCAAACTCTGGCCTCAGGTTTATTGCCTGGAATTACCAGAGTTCTTTTGAAATGCGATAAGCGGTTAGAGAATCATGGGCTTTGTAGTTCAGAAAAATCTAGGGGGCCAGAGTTTGAGATCCAAGCACCAGAGCAATGAAAACTAAAAAATTGGATATCTGAAGCACAGCACAGGTGTTATCCTTTGCTGCTCAGTGATTGCAGGATTCAGTCTGGATTTCCCCAAGGCATTCCTTTTAAAACCTGGCCTGTTATTAGGGGTACTTGAGGACCGTGGTTGGGAACCACTGATCTAGTGCATAGCAAGGCTGAAACTCCGTTAATTCTGTGGGAACGAAAGGGACTGCGACAGCGAGAAGCAAAAGTACTAAAACTACTTTTTATTGGAGGCAAGTTACCCCGCACTTAAAAAGCGAATGCAAGTCCCACTTGGACGGCAGAGAATGGTTCATCTTGCTGAGTTGTGCAATTATACAGCTCATCTCCTGTGCTACAATTGGAGGGAGATGACACCCCCCCCCCCTCATTTTTTGGAACTGGAGAATTCACCCTAATTTGATTACAACGTTTATAGTGATAACTTTGCAGTGGGGATTTGTGTTTGGGGGGGGGGGGTTATTACTTTTAGCCCTCCTATCACAGCACTTAATTCTGTTGGCACTGGTTTTACTGTTTTGGAAAGGGGTAGGTCACACTTGGTGGTGGCTGTCAGAATATCAATGTTCCTGCTGTGATCTAATGGTTACAGTAACTTACAAGTATTTATAAAGCGCTAAGTTCAGTAGCGCTGTACATTGGGTGAGACTTGACAAATGTACACAAGTTTAAATACACTGAACAGTAGGAGAGGAGAGAGAATATTGTGCGAGAGCTTACACTCTGCCATGTGTGCATATAAATAAAACTCGGGTGGGTATCCCCTCTGCAACCCCCCCTTAATATACAAGGGGGAAATGACACTCTTTATTTGAAAGCATTTTTCCTGCTCTTAAAGTGTCAGGCAATTTGATTTTTCTGAACAATGACAAATTGCTTCTAAAATAAGAAATGGCATTCTAGGTAATGGGCGCAGATCACCTCCCTAGAAATGGAGAGCTTTCCCACCATTCAAATGAGGGATTTTATTTTGTATAGCAGTCAAGTAACAATGGTGAAAGGTGAACGCATGCCACGAGCCATCCAATTTCATGGTGATTTTGTGTCTTGAGTTCAGGATATGAATTGTGGCATCGTAAAACTGTAAAATATAGAGTGAACAATGACTCTGCTGCTTTTTTAGGATGCTCATAGTCAAAATGCCAAAAACATTCACTTTTTTGCCTAGATTAGGTCGCCATTTTCAAATTTAATTGTTCAAGCTGCACCTTTTTCTAAAATCAGCTTATTTTAAAGAAAAAGTAGAACGTGAGTATTTTAGGTGACTAAAAGTCGTGATTAAATACTGAGGGCCTTTGACTCAAATGGCTCAGCAGTGAAGGAGTTAAATGTCAGTTTGTAAAAGGTTAAGTATTTTACCAGGAAGGATACGTTGAGATTTCTGGTTTTCAAGTATGTCCTGGGTTCAAGACAATTGAATTGTTACAGTAGGTACAGAAATACAAGATATTAAAAACAAAACTCCTATACAGATTAGCAGAAAATAATAACTGTGGGAAATATATTCACTGTTACAGGTCTACAGGTGCATTCCGTTTTGAGGTATGTTAATAGAGATCTCTTAAGGGACTTTAGGCTGGGGGAAGATTTGATGGCGTCTGGGAGGTTATTCCATAACTGTGGTGCTCTGTAGGAAAATGAGGATCGAACCACTTTCTTATTGTATTGTGGTATTACAAGTAAGGTGCTGGTCCTGGATCGGAGGTTATAGGATGAACTGCGGGGGAAGGTCTGTTCAGGTAGGGTGGTAGCTTCTCAGAAAAAACACTTCTATACCAGGTTGGAAAGGTGAAGGGAGTGTCTAGATTCCAGCGACAGCCAGCACTTAACATGTCACAATGGTGTCGTGCAGTTACATTGTAGCACAAAGTGGCAGAATGAATTGTACAATGTAGTAGGGCTGCAACTATTATTTTCATAATCTATTAGTTGGCCAAATTTTTTTTATTTTTCCGATTTATTGGATAAACAATTTTTGTTCCCTTTTTAAAGGAACATCAATAATAAAGTTAACAAAATAAACGCCTACCCCGCCTTTTTTTTTTTTTTTTTTTTTTTTTTATAGAAGCGTTTTGCGCAGTGTACAGAACGTTCGCATGTACATATGCAAATTGCTTTTTGCACAGAAGGTACCAGAGCACCTGGTCAGAGTGTATTGATGCGGTGTGCGGAGCTTAAGACCATTTTGTCTTTCTCCACAAACAAATTCTTCTAAAAGCGCTCAAACCTGATGTCAACACAAAAGCAGGGTGCGAAGGGGGGCACTCATCACAGCCTGACCACTTTAGTTTATTAGTGTCCCTTTACAATAATTTCATGAACAACCTGTGCAGGAGGAATGTCCAGAGGAAGGGCGTTTGTTGAAGGGATTTGACCCGAAATATGACAGGTGGGTTTGGGCAAAAGACTGGACCCGAGGTGTGGAATTTTTATAGGAAGGGACCGGACCAAAGGGAGATCCTGGCAACTCCAAACCAAAGAAGGGGTGGCACGCAGCTTGAGGTGGTGAGACAGGACTTCAAGTAAGGCTAAAACTCCAGCGGTACAGCGCCCATACCGAGTGGCAGTATCCCAGGGTTTGTGTTTAGAGCGCTTCTGCAAATGTAAACTAAAGAAAAACTGGTTATGTCTGACATAACCCTAGAACAAAATCAGAGTTAAGCAGCAGCACATCTACTCCATTTAGCTCTGAAGCAGAATAAGGTTATAATGTTTAACTCTGACTCTAAACGGTGTGCTGTACACATCGATTTAATTGACAGCCGATTAGTTGTCAACTATTCTTATCGATTAGTTGTCGATTTAATCTCTTTTTTTATTGTTTCAGCTCTAATGTAAGTTTATGAAGGTGCGTTTGCGGGGCAGCTGCATACACTAAATCTCTGTACAACAAATGCTTATGCTGGCTATTGAATACAATCTGCTTTCTTATGTGGGGCTCGGGCAGGATTTGTTTTATGTACAGAGCGCCTAGTTTGGGGTAAAGTTTTTAGGCGAGTTTTTCGACGTGGGGCTGAAGGATAGATTTGGGTCTAACCACATACCTAGATATTTGATAACTGGTCAGCGTGCCCTTTGATTTTTGTCCTGGCACATAGATGGGAAGGTTGCAATTTATGTAGTTTAGGTGCTGTTCCAAATGGCATCGTAACAGTTTTGTCAGTACTTAGAAAAGTGGATTGCAGAAACCTTTTTTACCTCCTGTGAATTGTTCTTGCAGCACGACCTCCAGCTGCGGGAGATTTGGTTTGCTGGTAGATTGTGGTGTTGTCTGCGTACATGTGTACAGTTGAGGCTTTGCAGACGTTGGGCAGATCATTTATGACTAGCAGGGGGATGAGTATCGAGCCTTGTGGTGCTCTGCACGTGACTGGGAGGGAAGCGCTGTCGGAAATGGACACCATGCAATCGATCACCAATAGCTGAGTTAAGTTTTTGTAATAGGATGTTATGGTCTGTGTCAAAGGCTTTGGCAAAATCAAAGATGGCGGCTCCGGTTAGGTTCCCTTGTTCCATGCCAGCTTGGATATCATTGTAAACTTTTAAAAGGGTGGTTGTAGTTGAATGATTTTGGACGAAAGCCGGATTGATCTGGGGTTGAGTAGTTTGAGTATTGATGATGATCATATAATTGCATGTAGACACACTTTCCCAAAATTTTTGACAAACGGGGAGCAATGAGATTGGACGGTAATTGGATATCAATGTATTATCACCACTTTTAAGGATAGGTACCACTCTCGCAGTCTTCCAGAGTTTGGGTATGTATCCAGTCGCCAGTGATTCATTGCTTAGGGTTGTGACCGGATTTGCGATTGCCGGTGCACTGATTTTCAGCAGCATTGCTGGGATTTGATCAGGTCCAGATTGGTATTTCATTTTTTGGTTACGGAAAAGTTTAACGACCCTGACAGGCACTGGTCTAAAACTGATCTGCGATATGGGGTCTTTTGCACAATTGGTGAGGTCTGACCTGCGTGCAGCCGTTCTGAACATGTGTCATTCGTTAGCTTAGGAATCGGGGGTGGCGCATCGAACAAGATTTTATTAAACGCATTTGTTACATCATAGGGGGTGTTGCACGGTTTGGTTGTTTACTTTGATGGTGGCTGGTTTGGAGTGAATGGGGGGGTTGGATGTTATTTCTTCGGAAAATTTCTAGGATTTGATGTTTAGATTTTCATTGACGTATTGGGCTTCAGACATTGTTTGCTTTGTGCTTGTATTCTGCCATTTTCAGAAAACTCCCCACTTTCCTTGGGCATTTGACTTTTTTTTTCCTGCCGATATTGAGTTGATCCTATTTCTGCAGAAGTCACAGACCTGGCTGTGACCCTTATTTAACTTAACACCAAGGATTGTCATCTTTTCACTGGATAAGGCTGGGGTCAGACTAACGCAGTGTTAACGTCCGTGTTGCTGCACATAAGTACGTCCGTGATGGCATACAATTGTGTTAAATGGAGCCCCACACACGAAGTACGTCCGCACAGAAGTGCGGGGGCTGACGGACGCTGCAAACGGACGCAGGTTAGGCAAGAACGTAATACTGCTAGAACGGACGTGCGGAGTGCGCCACGTCTGCATAGCTTTGTGTGTGAGTGATGGAGCATGGTCAGACGGACTGCATTTATACGTCCAGCATTTTTGACGGACAGAATGTTTTTTCATTGTAATTTATTTTTCCCTCCTACATCCGTCAAAAATAACTTCAGTGAAAAAACGGACTGTGTGACCACTACTGCGTCTTCCGTACTGACGATGTCCGTACTGCACGGACGTACAGTCCGTAGAAATCACGGTCGTCTGACCCCAGCCTAAGTGAGCAAGAAATGGGGAGGCTGACATACGTTTGTACAATGCATGATGTAAAACCACTTTGGTATTGTATATGTGGATTTTTCACAGCTTTGATGCAATTGTTGCTAGATGGGTGAAAATGCTTTGACATTAAATATTAACATATTTGTCTGAATCTGCCCCAAACTGTACTCGTATGGAGCCCTACAGTCTCACGCAGGCATGTTTCACCAGTATTTTAATGAAGCGACCAGAGACTTTGCATATTGGCTCTTAAATTCTGTTTGTGAACTTTAACAAATGGCAGGACCTCTGCCTAGAACTAGTCAAAGGGTCACTACCACTTACATAGGCTGAAATAGATTACACGTGAATTACAAATAAAACCAGATTATAAACATGTGCCGTGTGTTTATTTTTTTTAGTAATTGCTTGTAAAAAGGGAAAATTTTGGTATTTCCATTTCTGGGGTTTTCCCATGATGCAACTTTAGCGAAAATCTTTTTGGTTCTTGTTTATTTAATCTACAATACTTACCAGTTAATGCGTTGGAGGATGGATTTTTGGCTAAGGCTATTCTCTAGGCTAAATGAGATGACCAGGGGCAAAAGCCTTTAATCCACCCCCTGGTGATGCCCTTTGAATATATACCACACAAAATAAGAGAAATGCAGTTCTGATTCAGCCATCAGAGAAGCTCTGCTCAGTGCTGACCTGAGATTCAGATCTTGGTCCCACCTCACTCCCAGCTATCACCGCAAATATGCATGTGTTCACTTTTTTGTGTGGTTCTCTTGTCCCAGTTATGGGTCGGTCCAGAAAAATATTTATTGGTTGCGGGACTGTTTTTTGAAAGAAAATATTTTGGGCCCTATTACATTCCTCGCACACAATTTTGCGCATTCGCAAAACGCGTTAATGAGAGGGGCAAAACCCTTTGCACTGAACGTCATATTACAACGTTCGCGCACAAAATGCACGATAATGTCTAATGCGGGTGGACCAGCGCGAGCACAATTTACTGCGCGCATCCTATACTTGGCATTGTGTGCGCAAATGCGCTTGAGCACTGGTACGCCGATGTTATTACAATCTATGTGCAAATTTTAACAGACAGCATTTGCACGCATAATTTTAACATCTTTGAAAAGCTGGTAATGGCAAATCTGAACGTCCTGGCCGAACCCAAATACACCAGCACAAAAAAATGGAAAGTATAGTTACACATTCTACACATACCCAAACCATAAAATTGATACGTTTCGTGTTTTTATTATTGCTGCAGCATATATAATCAGTTTTTGCGCCTGCCAAAATCAAACGGGAGACCATTGTGGTTCTTGATTCTTAATTGGCTGAATCGCGTTAAACAGTCCGCACACCGGTTTTTGCACGTCTTTTTTACGCGCGTTAGCTTTTGATGGATGAAAAAATGCACACCGATTGTAATGCCACTGTTATTTTTCACGCTTTAACGCTGCATGTGTGATTTTGCGCAAAGAATGTAATCGCAATTTCTTTTTTCAGTGATTACCCCTATATGTTTAAAACAAAATTAAAATTTTATACTGACTCGTTTAAAAATGGCTGTTTTTGCTTCACGCCATGTGCCACTTTTTGCGTTTCCAGACGTTTGCAGAAAAATGCATATTTCAGTTATGGTTTGTCACAGATCTGTGGAACAAGATTTCTTATCACACTCTGGACTGCATTTGTGTTTTAATTACATCGTTTGGCTGTCTTGTTTCCATGTCACTAAAATTTCATGACGAATTCGACGCTCGCCGTTCCAAAAAATTGCAAAAGCAATTTGAAGCTGAAATATTTTAACCCTTATAAAAAATACATTTTGGCAGGGCAAGTACCTAATGATAGGGCTTCACTTATTTATTTTTTTTAACCCAAACTGTGTGTGTTTTTTATTTTTCTTCTCACATAACCTACCCTACCATAGGTCAAATTTGAAGCTGAATATTTTAACCCTTCTGAATTAGAAGTGCAATTTTTTTTTTTTTTTTGAGAAAAGCAAGCATCTAGTTCAGCATGAAATTTTGGGCACATGGAAACAAGATGGACAAATGACGTAATTACCAGAATGTGCTAAGAATAAGAAATTCGTTTCACAGCTCTGACAAACCATATCTGAAATGTGCGTTTTTAAAGGAGTCCGTATAAAATTATAATAATCTTGGTTTTTAAAGCACAGCAACTAGTGCTGGGCCACTTGATATGGATTGAATCTTCTACAATAGATTTACTTTGCAGGTGTGCACTGACAGAGATCCACTTAACCCCTTCACTGCTGAGCCATTTCACGTTTTAAAACCATTTTTTTTTTTTTTTATTTATTTACTTTAAACATGGTACCATTTTTGGTATCATTGGAAAGGCCATGCTCTGACCTTTCTAATGATACCAAACATGACCCTGCTAGCTGAAAACAGTCGGGAGATATCGGGGTTCAAACAAACCCCTATCTTTCCTTAGGAGGCAATAAGGACATTCCCCACACGTCCTCAGCAGTGAAAGGGTTAAAACCAGAAATCTTAGTGTTAAAGTGATAATCAATTTGTATAAGCCTCAAGCTGCAGGAATGGGTTTTAAGGCTGCCTGCATACTAGGCCCCAACAGGTCTGTTTATCCTGTACTCTAGACACATTCAGGATCTGAAAATATATTTCATTTTTTTTGAGGTTTATATTTCAGATCACTAGAGATGGACTGACGTTGTTGTTCGTGTTCCTGAAATACATTTTTTTTTTTTTTTCTGCTAATCGATGTGCTGCACTACCCTAACTAGTTACACTCCCAAAACCAACATTCAGTGCCGGATTCTGGCTATAAAGACGTTGCATAGCCAAAATGAAAATATCTTTTAGTCTATACTAGGTTTCTCATGAGAAGTCAGAGCTCCCTACAGTGAACCACTATCTAGAACAACACAAGGCTCAGATGTCTGACACCAGACCTCTACAGTCACATGCCCTTTAAATTTAGGCTGTTATTCTTCTAACCCGGGAACCCCCCCCCCCTTTTTTTATTTTACATTTTTTTGTAATGGGAATTAAACTTAGCAAAAGGCTTTTTAGGAGAATTAGTATGGGAAAAAACAAAGATGGGTTTTCTTTTAGAAAAAAAATAATCTCTTTGATCTAAAGGATCAAAGTGGGGACAGACTACATAGACGTAATATGCAGCCTCTGACGCAAAGAATAATGACTTCAATAATTTTATAGAGAAGCAAGCACCCACTCAAAACAGGGTGGGGCGTGGAGTGGAAAGTGATTACTATAGCCTCTGAGTACTAGCAATCGTCCACCAAAATCTTGCAGGACTTAGCCCTAATGATGGAGGAATTGGATTCCAAAGAACCCAAAAGGAAGGTGGGAACAAATGATTAAAATTCTAAACCTTTATTTATTTGTTCCCACCTTCCTTTTGGGTTCTTTGGAATCCAATTCCTCCCTCAATAATCTTATATTTTTTCACTTTTTGGCAACTTTAAATTCTGACTTTTCGAACCTTTTTTTTAAATGAAGCCGTTACTAATATTAATGCAGTTATGCAGTTTAAACAATTTTTTTTTTACCAATGGTAAAATACAAATGTAATTTGTTTAATCCTTTAATACTCCATTCGGGGTTTTTTTTAACAGCTGGAAGTTGGTCACTGTGGGAGACTTGAAAAGACTGAAGATCTGTGGCTGAAGGTCCGTAAAGATCACGCTCCACGTCTTGCTCGGCTCTCCTTGGAAAGCAGGTCCCTGCAAGATATGTTACTACATGGTGAGAAGCAAGAGTAAATAAAGACAATCCGTGCGGGCTGTAATAAGTATCCTGATTTACAGGGCTTCACCCAAAAATAACTGGAAGAAACTAGCCATAGAACTGTCATTCTTTAGTCTATGGTTTGAATAGTTCTGCAAACCTTAAATAAAGGTAAAACAGAACGTATATTTTTTTTTTGAATAGCTGAAAAACCATTGTATACCATTTTGTAAGCATTTGAGGTATGCTCTACAAGTCTTTTTGAACAGTATGAAGAGATAAGGGAATAAAGGAAGACAGATGCCTTTTAGCTTGTTTGAAGTTTCTTCAGCACTGCAGTTTTCCAGATTGATGGTAGCATAAGTCTTGTCTCTGATCAGGGCACGATTGCACATGGGATCTGAAACCAGGCTCCGTCTTTCTCCAGAATGAAACCTTGAAATCAAACTGTTCAGATTCAGCACATGTAGCACTTTATTGGCCAACACTTTCTGTTGGGGGGGGGGGGCTTACTGCCTAGAAAATACACACTGGAGATGCTACAGTACATTTTAACAGTAAGTATTCATGATGGATGTAACTCTCCGTAATTCTACTGGGTCCTGACAGTGGTTTTATGGAAAATTACTGGGTAGTGTGTGGGGGGGGGGGGGGTCTTTCAAAAGGATGCGGAGTAAGCTGTTAATGTGATTTGCTAGGGAGTCCCTTATTTGCCTTGTACATACAAAAATGACGTTCTGCTCATACAGAAAGCATTAAAGCCTCACAAGATGGTTTACATTTGTCTTGTCTACTGTAAGTGTTTTGAGCCTCTGATCTGAGCTTGTCGCATCAAGTGCACCGATCATGGGACTATATGGTTACTTTTCTGCCTTCTCAAATTCTTGAATGTCAGACTATTGCTAGTTCTCTTCTCTTGGCAAACTTGATCATGACACATTGGCAAGACTGCGTGTTCCCATAAAGACTGCTGTGACATTCATCAGGATATGCAATTGTTAACTGTAATGGTTTTTAGTGCAAGTTTGTGTTCTTAATGTGAAAAGACAGATTATAAATCTGTATCAAGGAACGATCTAAATTTTGCACAAATGTGTTGACTCCTTCGTCCCAATGATGGGCTCCCACAAAATGCATCAGCAGAAAGGGTATACAGATTTTTGATGTCCATGTGACATGTAATGTAAACCTGCCGGGCAGTGTTGCTTCCAATCCAGAGCGTCCTGAAAGTGCCCTGCCTACATTCCACAGATGTTTGCAGGTTTAAGCCATTCTTTTAAAGAGAAACTCTCCTTTTTTTTTTTTTTTTAATCTTCCATTGTATTTGTTGCTTTGCTGTGAAATGGTGTAACCTTTTTAAGTGACAACCTGCTGCCGCTATAATCCAGCACTTCACTCAACTATGTCACAAGAGGAAGCCATGCTTTTTCTGCCCACGCACTACAATCTGCTGAGCCTCAAAATAGAAGCTACTGATGGTTATAGGGTCTCAAACCTTCAGCAATTATCTAATGCAAAAAGCTGCAGAACTGCACATACCTTCAATTCACACTGGACCCATGAGCATTCCTGGCTAGCGATGCACTTCACACCATCATGGGGTGGTGTTGGTTTTGGAAAAAAGCCTTACTCGTTGTATGGAGAAAGAGGGACTCCTCCTGTCTGGTCTGTTAAGGCTGAGTCACACATGAGGGATTTATGTAATACTGTATTTACAGGGCAGCAGTTGAGGGAAGACCTAGTTGCCGTGCAATGTGATTACAATGCACCGAACGAAACGAGCAGGCCACTGAAATCCTGTGTTTTTATGTGGAGTGGGTACACCTTTTATCTTGATCTTCTAAACGAGCTAGAGTTGGTGTATAGATTGGCTTTAATGAGGCTATTTCTAACTAGTGTCTCATTGCAGGTAAACCCAGGCTTGGTCGTGAGCTTGGAAGAGGACAGTATGGAGTGGTTTACCTGTGTGACAGCTGGGGAGGGCACTTTCCCTGTGCTTTGAAGTCTGTTGTCCCCCCAGATGATAAGCACTGGAATGATCTGGCGTTGGAATTTCACTACATGAGGTGAACTATTTATGCAGGATGTATATGTGTAATATAATTTTAACTCATCTACTGGCTAATATCGGGTCAGTACATGACAAAATGAGGCCTTTTTTAATATCGGGAGACCGAAAGGTAGAGATGAATCCCTAGGCCAGAGGTCGGCAGTCTTGGCCCTCCAGATGTTTGGGAACTAAATATCCTGCGAGCTTCCACTAATTTAACAAGTGGCTGAGCATCATGGGAGATGTGGTTTTGAAACATCTGGAGGGCCACGATTGCCGACCCCATGCTTTAGGGAATCACAAAACAAAACTACATGTAATGAATGAACATTGAGATTGTTCTGTAAAAGCAACTGATCTTTGGCTTACTATTTTTCGGTGTCTGATTTTTTTTTTTTTTTTATTTTATATTCTAAATCCTGGCTAGGATTGCCAGATCCATGTTTACTTGGGCACGTAATGCTTGATGACGGTGCTTCAAAAAACAAAAAATGCAACGCGGTATGTAGAATTAATATGCCGATTAAGGCTGGCGTCAGACGAACGCAGTGATCACGTCCGTTGTAGCATGGAATCGTGATCAATAGAGACCAACACCTTAAGTACGTGCGCACCGAATCGCGCATGCACGGGGCAAACTGACGCAAGCTAGACGGAGTCCGCATAGCGCTCTGTGTGCGTGATGACACGAAGTCAGAGCGCATTTGTGACTTCCAGCACCTTGACACACAAAATGGCTTTTCATATCCTTTTCAAATTTTTATCATTTTTCATATTACTGTTTCCCAAAATTCCTTTTTTCTACGTCCGTCAAAAAAACGGACTGTGTGGTGTCTACAGTATCTTTTGTTAGGCTGTCAGATGAACGTAGTGAGAGCACTGCATGCATAACAGACGGACGTACTAAGTTAGAGGAATCGTTAACTTCCGATATGACGTAAAAATAAGTCTCCGCTTGACAGCAGTTACATTGGTTAAATGTAGAGCAACAGGTTTTGATTAAAATGGAGTACTGTATATAATGCAGAACGTTAAAAATCGAAAGGGCATGGTAGTCATGGGCTCTTAACCCCTTCACTGCTGAGCCATTTCACGTTTTAAAAAAACACTTATTTTGTTTTTTTTTTCTTTAAACCTGGTCATGTTTGGCATCATTGGAAAGGCCATGCTCTGGCCTAACTGAAAACAGGGGTTTGTTTGAATCCTGAGATCTCCCATCTCCACCCCATCTTTACTTAGGAGTCAATAAGGACGTTCCCCACACGTCCTCAGCAGTGAAAGGGTTAAACCTAAATTTATGATTTTATTCTACAACAATCTCTATACAGAAAGTACCTTGCTCTCCAGTGTGGAGTTGTCATTTTCCCCCTTATTTTTTTTATGCATATGCCAAATTCTTGTGAGATACTGCTACTGTATTGTAACTTTGTACCTGTCATGCTAGGTCTTTGCCAAAACATGAACGTCTTGTTGACTTGCACGGCTCTGTGATTGACTACAGTTATGGAGGGGGTTCCAGTATCGCCGTCCTACTCATTACAGAGCGTCTGCATCGAGACCTTTACGCAGGGCTAAAGGTAAGTGCGATGTACAGGAAGGGTTGCCAGATCACCTAGGTTTTTCAGAATCTGTTACAGGAAAGTGCTTCCCTGCAGAATGTAAAACTCATGCTTCACAAGGTGAGGAGAGGTCACTCCTGAATTTACTGCTCTTCTGCAGAAAATAAACTCAATGGTAAGCGCTGTCATGTGCCACTTACTGGCATGCAGATGTTGTGTTAAATAAAATATGGCCGTCTTGCACCCCTATAATGGAGTCCGACTTTACCATTCAGTCCTTATTGCTGTAGGCATCATGAAGGAACATTAAACTGGCCATAAACATGGATAGATTGGTGCTCACAACTAATAATCTGTACAATGTCAGCTTCAGAGTTATTGTAGCTGTACACCTGATGCACGGTTAGTCTCCATTGCACAAGAGGCGTTTACTTGCATCCTTAACGTATGGAATCTAACAGCTGTAGAAATGGGGATTTACAGGAAATCTCTGCCTTTTTTAGAGGTTGCAGATTCCTCTGGACATAAATCATAACTTTAATGGTTTCATAGTTTATTCAGTCATGTGATCCAGGGTTGTGCATAAGAAAGAAGAACCTAATTTAAACCGTTGTTTCCTCCATTAAGGGTAAAATTTTCTGCATAAACTAGTAGTTTGCCTCTTCTTGAACTTCTGCTCGTAAATGCATTAGTAACAGTTCTGTTGGGAGCACATTGTTCAAGTCCATAAAATTTCACTAGCCACCAAAACTTTAGCCACACTTTCTTGCTTACATTACTACTCAAAACTCCATGAACAAAGCTACATACTGCTGTTGTAATTTAAATGCGGCGGGTTATAATGTGATACTAATTGCATGTGACATGAGACCAAAGTCCTGTTGGGCATAAATGATCAGAAATAATCTGTCAGTAAAAAATGCATGTTGTGGTCTGGTTTTAAAACGTTCACTAGAACATGCTTTGGTTGTTGAAACCTGGGATGTGTAGTTAACCCTTAAATTTGGGGTAAAATGACACCGTTGTCTATTGATTAAAACCTTTAAATCTTGTAAACTTGCTCATCTATTCATTTATCCTTTACAGAAATATCGCTTGGATGTAAGGTTCTAAGCTCTAGATGGTGTCCTTTATCTTGCACATCTCCAGTGTCTGCATTCTTAGCATAAAAGCAAAAATGGCCTTTGTCAAATCCAGTAAATGTGATGGATGGTAAAATGGATAGGAATTCTTATGGGGGTTGTTGTGATCATGAGACTATTGGCAATACAGCCTCAAAAAAAAAAGGCCAATAGAATACAAAAATATCTGTATGTGGCATAATGCTTCTACATGGAAATTACAGAAACGCCTTGTAACTGCTCTCCATACCCAGACTGGGTCACACCTGTCAATGCCACTTCCTTACAGGATTCACCCTCTGTTCTCACCAGACACTCTCGTGCCTTTTGTCCAGTCCTCAGACGAAGCTTAAGGTCGGGGACATGTAGACATCCTGCTAGCATCCCCCAGAAATGGTATACTGTATGGGGTCTTTCAGGGTCAGAATGAGACCGGCACACAATTATACTGTCAAATTATATTGGGTCGTTTACAAAGTTTTCACGGGAATAGGGTCCTCATATCCTCCTGTATCTGCTGGCAGGAATACTGATCGACCTCCTGCATGTATTGTAGAATTTTCTGATCTTTACACATTGCACCTACAGCGCTAATACACAAAACCTCCCCTAGGAAATGTTTTGAGGGATTCTCATGTTTATGTTCCTTCGTCTTCATGGAATGTGAAACATTAGATTAGGTACATGCAATGAAATAAATATTTGCATAAAACTTCTAAACGAGACTGGACAATGGCAATCGTGATTGGCAGATTAGTTTGAAAGCGAAGATGCACATGGACCATACAATGGCAGATAGCATTATTCATGCATAACTTGGATTAGACACCCTGCACCCAAAGTCCAAATGATGCGCACACACACACCTTGTATATGTACTGTACAGGGATCTTCACTCATTATAACCCCCTGTATATTATCCCTGTACAGCAGTGAGTGACCCCAGAGCTCTCCTTGTATTCTTCTTTCTGGCTGTTAGATGTTTGAGCTTGTGGGTGGCTGGTTCTTGTCTTCCTGTATTACTATAAAGTTAGAAGAATCGCATTTCCCTCAGGGACAACCATAATCTTAATTACAAAAGTGTGCAAATTCGAGCTTTGTTATTTCGTTTATTTCAATACTAAATTGTGTTGACTTATTTGATTGTGACATGTTAAGGCTGGGCTGGGTGCCATTGCCAGAGGCAAATATCAGTTTGATGTTTTATCCAAAGGGATTTGGGTGGAGGGCAAAGAGATTGTCAAACAGTTAAGATCTCCAACAGTGCATTATGTGAGCTATAAACGACATCTTTCTGTTTTAGAGCTACCTTTCGGCTATGAATCATGCATTACATTTCTGAAACGTCCCCTACCAGAAAAGAACAGCAACTAGCGACTAAGCCCCCCCCAGCATGTTAGATCGTTTTTTTGTTTTTTTTCTATTATCTGATTGCACATGTTTAAAATTTCACGTTCATAACGTGTCACATGCCGAGGTTGGAACACAACTAAAAGATTTGATTCAAAACTTTCCTGTCCATCTTCAGGATAATTGAATAAATGAGTCACAAGACCATAGCTGTTTAGTGGAGCACTTTTTACCAGTTAATGCAGTATCCTGTCAAGTTACGCAATGGAAACCACGCTCAGATCAAGCTCGAGCAACAATGAAAATATTATACTCCTAGATAATACAATTATTATACAGTTAACGCTCCCTTGCGTTCTTTTTTTCAATGGGGTTATGTAATGAATTGCCCCTCCAGCATAATTATCCCAGCACAGAGCCACGTATTGTCTAATGCAGTAAGAAAACTATGAGCAAAATGGTGTCCTCCAATGTAGTTGCACAAGCAATTATCCCGAAATGGTAAATGGATTAGGTGTCTCTTGTATTTTTCCCATGGAGTACCAGTGTGGTTATTCTTAATTCTAAAATTAAATGGTAAATCTTTATTTGCACCAAAAGAAAGGACACTGGTTACATATCGGGTTTAAATCAGCCATTTATAATATAGCTCCCTGGAACCAGTGTTAAAAGAACACTCTAGGCTAAAAATCCCCCTCTTTTAACATTAAAATATACCTATTCCCTACCTAGTTATTGAGTGTGTATTTATATTTTTTCCACTGTAATACTTACCCTAAAAACCACTTGTTTCCAACGTTTTTTTTTGTGTTTTTTTGACAAAAGAAAGGTAGTAGCGCTGATATATGGATAAGGAAAATCGCTCTTACACAAAGATGGGTCTTGCTATAATACCATCAACAATATGCACAGTTCAGAAAAATAGTGGAGCGATATCCGTGTCCTTGAGATGGTCCCAAAATTCTTGGTCCTCTTATTACGATATCCCTCAAATTAAGAGTAAATCATAGTGCGATCCATAAAGCAACCATAGATTAGGGAGAGGTAACAAATTTACACTCACATGAGATGGAACCCTCCTGGTTCTAGGTTAAGTCGCCTTAGGGTAGTTTCTGGCCACCCAAAAGCCCCTTCTGAGGAAGCCTTTGGATACACTATCTTTTTGGGCGAAACGCGTTCTGGCTATTGTATCTTATTTGATTTTATTTCTATTAAATTTTATTCCTTAATGTTGGAGTTCTTTTTTGTATAATTCCAACTATTGAGCAGACTTTTCACTCTCACCACTATCCGGTCTTCTGGGGGTGCTAAAACAAGGTATACTACACCAACTTGGAAAGACACTTGGACGACCAACTATTCCCAGGTTACCTCCAGGCTATCGATCCGTTTCAGAAGGGGCTTTTGGGTGGCCAGAAACTACCCTAAGCACTGGTGTATTTTGGCCTAGGCCAACAAGGCCTAGGCCTAGGCTGGCACTTTCCAGGGGGCAACAAAAAACCTCCCCACTAATTGGGTTACTCACAGAGCACCGAAATGACGTCAACATTTTGGTGTTCTGTAGTTCCCTGCACTTTGGGGAATAAAATTTCCCCACCCTGAAGTGAATTCACCATTCACCGCAGGGTCCCCAAAGTGCATGGAGTCGGCCGCTGTATGCTGCCACCGCAAACCCATGGCCTGCTGTTTTCAAAAGAACTACTGAACGAAAATGTCTGGAATTTACATATAAGATCCTATGATTGATAATAAAAAGTTCTTTTTACAGAAAAAGAACCGCTATTAAAAAAAGGGGGGGATTTTGCCCAAAAAAATCCATAAATAAATTAAAGACTTTTTACTGCAGATTAAAATAATAAATGGTTTATTGGAATATTTTTAACATTGAAACCACTGAACATCAGGGCATTTCACTGCCATTTCTCTGCTGTTTGGGGTTCTCTGAATAGATTAACCATTACTGCTCTATGGGGATTTGCACTGCCTTCAAACCGCACCGTACTTGCTGGCAGTTCGCCAAACTTGTGTGTGTGAGCATATCACCAGAGCAGTGGTGTACTTAGAGTGGCGGAGGGTGGGCCACCCCAGGTACCAGTGATTATTGGGGTGTCATTATAGGGTACTAGGAGGTGCTACTGTCACTGTGTGTCAGCTTTGAGCTGTGTTCTCAAACAATGAGCAGCGTTTGCATACGGAATAAAATCGAATAGAATAAAAATCCCCCCCTCTCCTCCCTCCATAGCGCCTCCCCTGCCCCGCAGCAGCTCTAGGAGAGGGGAGGGGATGTGATTTGTGTCCCGGGAGAGATGACAGTAAACAGCAGGTAAAGGGGGGGTGTTTATCAGCAAAATATGAAGCCCTGTCTGCTTACTGATGTTTAAAGTGGACCTTTCCTTAAACAGCACTGCAGTGGTAGAAATTTGTCATTGAGCTGCCTGGCTCCTGGTGAGGCTGCGTGCATGCAGGTCACACTCGGTCCGGCCAGACAGGTGGTACTGAGCCTCAGTACCACCTGACTGGCTGAACCACGTGACACGCACGCAGCTGCCCGCCCTTTTCGTTAACACGGACTCTCACTCTATTCTGGACTGAACACCGACCGGGAAGGGAATCAAAGCCCAAGGTGCACCCTCTGGCAGTGGTACCCCATTGCTGACAAGATGGCTCCACGCACAGGCACAGCCGCGATCCTAACGTGGCCTGGAGGGACCTCCTGCTGAGTCTGTACACAGTCCCTGCTGACTCTGCACACAGCCCTACCGCGGAGGCCGGTAAATGTAGAATAAATAATTGCTGTGTGCTCATATACACTCAGTTTGCTGGGAGTTTTATTGCAGTGGATTCTGATACGCTGACACACACCACACATTGCATTGCTGGGAGTTTTATTGCTGTGGATTCTAATGCACTCATACAACTAGGGATGCACCGATACCACTTTTTTAAGACCGAGTACGAGTACCGATACTTCTTAAAAGTACTCACCGGTACGATACTTTTATTTAATGTCATGTGACACTTTCCAATAAGAACAGACCTCCATATAAAAATTTTAGATTTGCCCCCAGCACTGATGGCTTTGCCCCCAGCACTGATGGCTTTGCCCCCAGCACTCATGGCTTTGCCCCCAGCACTCATGGCTTTGCCCCCAGCACTCATGGCTTTGCCCCCAGCACTCATGGCTTTGCCCCCAGCACTGATGGCTTTGCCCCCAGCTCTCATGGATTTGCCCGCAGCTCGAACGCTGGGGAAGCTGGCCGCATGCATGAAAAGCACGCGGCCAGCGTTCCCTTCCGGCGCGCCGCGATACTTGCACATCCTGAAGGTCCGGTCACTTGTTGGCAGTGATGCGATCACGTGGCCACCGGGCGCATCTGTGATGCTGCCTCCAGCCGAGAGGCAGCGTCACAGGAGCGCCCAGTGGCCGCGGGAACGCATCACTGCCAACAAGAGACCGGACCTTCAGGAAGGGTGAGTATCGCGGCGCGCCGGAAGGGAACGCTGGCCGCATGCTTTTCATGCACGCGGCCAGCTTCCCCAGCCCAGCGGATACCGGCAAGCCGGCCCAGCGCCGGCTTCCGGTATCGGCGGGATGTATCAGGCCGTTTGCACGAGTAACAAGTACTCGCGCAAATGGCAATATCGCCCCGATACCGATACTAGTATCGGTATCGGTGCATCCCTACATACAACCCGCACCTTGCATTACTGGGAGTTTTATTGCTGTGGATTCTGTGATACACACTGCATAGTACTGTGAGTTTTATTGCTCTGGGATACACTCATACACAGTGCACATTTCTGTGGGTTTTATTGCCGTGCAGCTCTGTTACGCTCATATGCAGTGGATTTTATTGTTCAACCAATTAGAGCGGCTGTGATCCAGTATACTTGACATGCGTGGCTGTTCTTTGTAAAAATGCTTGAATTTAAACATTTCATAATTTTATTTATCTCCATAGATAAATTTGAAATCTGAAAGCGCGATGACGTCTCCTACGCGGCAATAGTCAGCAGAAGCGGGAAATATGAATCCCGCTCTGACAGCTGGGAGGGCGGAGTAAAGTCCTCCGCGTCTCTCAGCTGTTTCAGCCGATCAGCTGAGCGGAGGGGGGAAAGACAAAGGCATACTCAGGAAATCATGACCACCTAAAAAAAAAGCTTAGGTGGTCATGTTGCCTAGAGCAGGGCTCAAAATTTCAGGTCCCAAACTACTAGCCAGGCCTTAAGAGTTACTCGCCACCCAACCCTTACCGTTATCTCTGCCCCTAAACGCACCCTCTAAAATGATTTGTTTAATTATTAATAATGAAGCATTGTAAACACAAATCAAAATGTGCAGTGTGTATGAGTGGATCAGAGCTCCACAGTAATAAACCTCATAGTAATGTGCAGTGTTATGAGCGTGTTTTATTGCTGTGCAGCTCTGTGATATGCTCATACTCACCACACCTTACTGAGTTTTATTGCTGTGGTGCTCTACACTCATACACACTACGCATTACTGTATCAGAGCTCCACAGCAATAAAACTCACAATAATGTGTGGTGTGTAGGAGCACATTCTCATTCTTTTTTTTTCAACCCCCCCCTCTCCCATTCTCACTTTTTTCACCTCTTTTTTTTTCATCCCCTCTTCCATTCTCAGTCTTTTTTTATCCCCTGCAGCCTTGGAATTACCTACCTCCCAGGCAGCAGTTCCCCTCCGCTCAGAGGGAGGGAATCAGATCACTCCTCACTCGGCTCATGCACAGACGCTTCCAGGCTCTGTGTCAGCACACGTGACACAGACCACCCGGAAGCTGGCTGAGTGCAGACGCTGGGAAGATGTGAAAGCACCTCTCTCCCAACGTTCGGTCCGTCCCTGCTTGCGGCGCCGCCCCCCTCCTTCCCCACTACGCACTGGAGCAGACTGGATCACATGAAAGGGAATGTCCGTGACGGCTCCATGCCGACGCTGGCATTCCAATTACAGCACAATTTCTACTCGCCCTCCCCAATTTCAAATTGCGAGGGGGCGAGTGCAAATTTTAACCCCTGGTTTAGAGCATCCCTTTAATTTTAGTCATCAATTTTTAAAAAAAATTTTTGTCTAGTTTTAGTTTACTAGACCAAATTTACTTTAGTTTTAGTCAAGTAAAACTAAACTCAATAAAATCCAGATTAAAATTTGACTAAAATTAAATGGTATTTTTAATTTTGAAATTTGTTTAATTTTAGTCATGGTTAAAGTGTGATGCAGTATTAAGACTCAGTGTTTCCCAAACCTGTCCTCAGGACCCTCCGTCTCGCCAGGTTTGCAGGATATCTGAAGCACAGCACAGGTGATATGATTTGCTGCTCAGTGATTGCAGTATTTAGTCTGTATATCCCCAAGGTGATCTGCAAAATCTGGCCTGGTTGAGTGTCCCGAGGAGAGGTTTGGGAAACGTGGCTTTAACTAAATGCATTCGATTTTAATAGACTAAATTTACTGTAGTTTTACTCAACTAAAATCTTATTAGTCAACTGAAATGGAAAAAATAACCTGGATGCGTGTATCCAATATATAACAAAGTACGTTCTCTCGACGGGTTCTTGTTGCCTTTTAGAATATGTTCTGAAGAATCAAAGAACAAGCTTCTAATGTGCAGTGCTGGCTGTTAATGGAGAGGTGGTCGCATGGCTACCAGCTAGGATGGCACAAGCACTGCACCCAAACAGCAAAAGTGATACAACATGGTTTGTTTTTGTTTTTGTTTTTTTTTTTTTTGACCATGCAACATAATAATTTTTACCCTTTCAGTATTCTCTAATATATGGCACTTTAAAAACCCTGTTGCAAAGATTTTGTGCTCTGTAGCCAGACGGCTCTGTCTCGTGCGATGGGTCTCTTAACACCATATCACCAATGTAATATTGCAGCTGTGAAATAAAAGTACCGTAGTTATTCTATGGAACGTGCTAAAACCAGTTTTGGTGTTTTCCCTGTAGAATTTTTTTTTTTTTTTTTACCTGAGAACGAGGGAATTTTCCATCCTCTTCTATATATAATGGTAGAGCATTGTTTTTACTTGGTGTAAATGGGTTTAAAAAATAAAAATCGCTCCTTTCACACGATTTCTTGATTTGTTTTTGTTTGCTCTATAATCTATACTCATAAACTGTTTGTTTTTGTTTTTTTTCCTCCTACCTCCGTAGGCTGGACTCTCTTTAGAGACAAGGCTGCAGATTGCGTTGGACGTAGTTGAGGGCATCCGCTTCTTGCACAGTCAAGGGCTGATTCATCGAGATATCAAATTAAAAAATGTTCTGGTGAGCTATAGTATGTATTTCCATTAAATCTTGATCTGCTTTCAGGAATTGGTCCCCCCCCCCCGTGCCACGTCGCTTATCTTGGTCACGACATACATCTGGTTGATGGCCAAAACGACACTTCCGGCCGGGGAGCTCAAACTCTGGCCCTCCAGTTGTTTAGCTAGCATTCTGACAATCTGGAGAGCTGGAATTTGAGACCCCTGCTTAGGCACTTTTGGATGAGGCCAGGATCTTGGCTCCTCCCAGAAGCTCAGATTACAAAGATCTGTCCATTTTAGGTAATGGGACCAGGAAGCGTGCCTCAACACTTGCTACCTCCCACCCAGCCTTTGGATTGGCTGGATGCTTGATGGAGTGTCCAGACCACCCCTCTCCCCCCCCTCCCCCATGGCCATGTGACCTTTTCAGGTTTCCTGAAAACTGGCAGTATGTCACATCCATATGAAGGGCCAACAAAACCAGACTGGAGAGACGGGAAGATATAAAATGATATTGAAGGTCAAAATGCTAGGGGCCAGAAGTTAACAATGTGCAAGTGATTAGTCATGTGAAATGCCCTGTCAGTTCTTGGTACGGTTTCTCTGCTGTCTACTGGTAGACTGGTAAGTACAGGGATCGAAGTTCAGGTAAATCATACCACTCAGATTTTCAGGTCCTATTTTGCAATCCATGTGTTAGTCACCGTAATTTAAATGGTCCCCTTCATCCTTCATACCCAGGGATAGTTCAGCATTATAACACTTTCTGCATTTAAATATTAATTTAAGGGACATGCTGTCACGAACATCAGGGACAATTGAAAGCTTGTACCCAAGCAGCTGGGTGCGATTTCAAGTAAATGGTTTTACATGGCCGACACTGTTTTTGCCTTTTGACTTAAAATGGTTGTTTTTATTGTAAATATTTGTGCTGTGTAAAGACCAAGATAATCAGGGTAATTCAAAGAGAATTGAAAAGTCACTGCAGTTCGGTGACTTTTCGTTCTCTTCAATTCGGTTTGTTTTGCCGATCCCATTTCGGTGACCCTGCGGTGTATTCAGCAAACGCCACAGGGTCCCCGAATTGCCGCAAACCCGACAAAAACTAACTGCAAAAACCTGGCGAATGCATGCCGAAAACCTGCAAAAACATCTGGATTAACCCACCGAAAACCACAGAAAAACCCGAGCAGGAGCCGATCACACGCAGCGAAGCCGCTGGAAAAGGCCGACACCGCAGACGAGTGACGTGAATAAATTAGCAAAACCGTTTGCTTGAATGTTTGAAAAGTGAAACGCTGTTTGCAAAGAAACTGAGCGAACATGTCTGAAATTTACATATGAGGTCCAGGAAATGATAAAAAAGGGCTGTTACAGAAAAAATAAGTAAACTTAAAAAAAAATAAAAAAATATTTAGAAAAATGCTTAAAATATCCATAAAGACTCTTTACTGCAGAATTTTATAATGAACGGTTTATTAGATATTTAATTAAAACCGGAATATTTTTAACATTGAAGCCTGTGGGATTCGCCTGAGTAAACCTGCCGCATGAAACCACCGAATGGCAGGGCATTTAGGGAACCTTTCACTGCTGGTTTGTGTTCTCTGAATAGCTGAAGCAGTGCTTTTTCATGGGGATTTCACTGCCCTCGAACAGGCACCGTATGTTCAGGCAATTCGCAAGGATTTGGCGAATTGCCTGCTCTCTGGATAGCCGAATGGCCAAAAAAAGTAACCGAATGCTCAATTTCAGCGTTCAGTTACCTTTCTCAAGCAATTCGGATCTCTTTGAATTACCCTGAATGTGTTTTTAAAGACCAGCTATAATGGTGTCAGATGGTGCTGACTTCTTTTGGCAGAGATGATTGGGTGATTTTTAATTTTTCTTAACCAGCTGGATAAAAAGAACAGGGCTAAAATCACAGATCTGGGCTTCTGCAAACCGGAAGCTATGATGTCTGGCAGCATCGTGGGTACTCCTATACACATGGCCCCTGAGCTCTTTTCAGGTAAGATCTTTATTTCCCAGAATTCCTGAATATGGAATGTCTGGTTCCAAAGAGGAACAAACCCATTTGTAAAAATTTTATGTTTCTCTACGTCTGTAGGAAAATATGACAACTCTGTAGATGTGTATGCCTTTGGAATTCTGTTCTGGTATGTATGTTCGGGGTCTGTCAAACTTCCAGAAGCCTTTGAGAGATGTTCCAGCAAGGACCACCTTTGGAACAATGTTCGAAAAGGCAAGTGAATCAATCCAGTATTGTTTGCATTTTTATATATATATCAAATAGGTCTGAAATGTAGATCTGATCAACAAACACCCAAATATGTCAAACACTAAATGCAGGTCAGAACAAGTACCTTCAGTTTCTTTTCGTTAAACGTATGATGCTCTTGACCATTACAAAGCAGCCTTATTTAACTAATGTAGATCTACATTTTCCCAGAACCCGATTACTAATATCCTGCTCAAGTGACCTTGGCGTTTATGGGGTGGGAAGGTGAACCAGGCATAGGCCTATGTAATCCCTTTTAAAAAGTCAGTGTAATTCCTAATGACAGTTCTGATCACCTTTTGAATTCTTTGCACATTACCTTTTGCACTAGGCTGCCACCACAAGTTAGTCTGGGAAAACTCAGATTTCTTGTTTTTTAGAGTGTTGTAAGTGATATTTTTCTTGTTGTCCAGGTGTACGTCCAGAACGACTGCCAATCTTTGATGAGGAATGCTGGAAACTGATGGAGGCGGGTTGGAACGGTGACCCCTCCGAGCGGCCGCTTCTTGGAATTGTGCAGCCCATGTTGCAGGGTATAATGGACAGACTCTGCAATGGGAAAGAGTCTGGCAAAGCCTTGGAAGACTCTACCTGATGAGATGAGGGTGTCCCAGACTGTTTTCTAACTCAAGTTTACTTCCTGCTACTCTGTAACCTTGAGGAGCAGATCCCTCTTTGCTGCTTGGCTTTTTGCACAATCCAAGCCACTGTTTCACAACAGAAAGGAGGCACCTTTTGCTAAACTCGGCCCAGGATAAGCTATAGTATGTGCTGTTTAAGCCATCTTTTCATGCACCCAGTCCAGAGCTTGTCTTCCTCTGAGCTGGCGGCAGGATTGTAAGAACTTTGAACAAGTTACACCTTATACTTGACACATTTCACCAATGTCAATGGACTCTATAATTCTAATAGAAGTGCTTCTGGTCTGTCTAGAAGAGAAGCTTCTTTCTTTCCCCATCAAATGTCTGGGACTTAAAGACCTTTTTTTTGCAGTTAATTAAAGCAGTAAAGGTTAATTTGTAGGGCACAAATTTTAGGACTCATACCCTGTCCTTGGCAGAGCACCTGAAGGCCTACACAACGCCTGTCTTGTGTCCACATCCCTTATCACCCGATTAAAACACAATGCATACGCTCCATTGTCAGGCCCCTCAAGTTTTACAAAGTCTGCTGCCTGTAGAAAAATGCGAATTTAACAAATTGCTGCCTGCTGGCGGGATGTGCAAATGAATCTAGTTAAACCTTTTAAAACAGATGTAGGAATTGGTTGCAGTTTTTTAAACTTCGCCTCGTCTTCTGATCTTTCACTTTTTGGTCTTAAACGCTCAAACATTTAATTCCCAAATAGAAACCTCTTTTTATATGCAATGGTACAAACACTGAGATGAGTTCAGATGGTATACAAGGAATGGAGTACCCCTTAGTTTTTTTTTAATGTATATAAGCCCTGCATTTTATTGAAAGGTAACAGAAAATAGGATATATAGCCTATTTATGTACACTAAAGCTGTATATATATATATTAACGCGTCTGTCTCCCCATAGAGCTCAAACCGAATTCAGTGGCCAGAAAATCCAGTTAAGGAAAGTCTGTTTAAAAAAAATAATGTACTTTTTTCATATAAATAGGCCTTTGAATACAACTCCGAGTTTAAAGCTTAGAGTATTCTGATTCAGGGCTTGGAGTTTAATTTTCAGTTGACGTTTTTGATGTAAAAATATCAAACTATTTTCACTTTCAGATTTACTATTTTCACGTAATCGTTTTGATATTGGAAGACTCATTTCTTGGATCTGTATTTATTTTTTTCTTATAGCTACAGGAAATGCTTGCAGCTGTTTTTTTTTTTTTTTTTTCTGTGTAGGTTGCCGGCTGAACCACAATAAAAAAAAATTTTTTTTTTTCCTTTCTTTACACAAAAGCCAACCTTGAATCTTCACCAACTTGCTGTTCTGGAAACCCAAAAGCCCCATGGTAAATGATTTTTTTTTTTTTTAAATGGTCTGCTTTCCATGCAATAATGGATGAGGCTTTTTTGATTTGAGTGCAGTATCCGTAAGTCTTTAATGCTGCTTTAGTAGTTTGCACATCCCAAAATCAGATCGGTGTAGGTTAACTGACAGCAAATCAATACGTGCAGGTGTCACCGCACAGTGTTTGCCTGTCCAAAGTATTCCTTGCCATGTGACGGTAATTTCTATTTTAGAAATTCAAAAATCTGATCCATTAACTCTGACACTTGGATCACTGAAGACTTTTTTTTTTTTTTTTTTTTACACACCCAACTGTTCTGGATATTATGGCCACATCACCTTTAAATAATAATAATAATATAATAATAATAATTGTCCTGTACCAAAATACAATACCTCCTTTTAACTGGGCTTTTAATATTTATGTTGGACAGGTACTACAATTTGCCCAATGTTCAAAGTGTAGGAATACACAAGATTCTTTTATTAAGCAGCAGTATTGTATACACAAGTGTTTACAGCTTTCTGGAGAATTGAAGTCATGGTTGGCTCCCATACAGAGGACCTTGTGCGGTCTGGTACTATAGATCAGTGTTGTGGAAGTTCTAGTTCCTGATAATCATATTTTCTATTTCAGTTCCAGCCGCAATGTTACAAGCGTCAAAGGTGCTAAAGCTTTGGAAATGGAAAAGTTCTAAACCATAATTTGCCGAACAATGGGTGCCCGATTTTCAAATGTACATATACATACCAGCTGTCTGCAGATTAGCAAGCTTCTCCCTTTATCCAGTAGGTTTACACATTTTATTTCTGCTGCAGTTGGGCTCTAATCCAACAATTGCTACCATTGCTGGAGGTGATGCAGAACATGATGTAATGACTGCTCCTTCGGTGTGGTGAGGTTGCCGTTACAAGGGGACCAGATGCCGCTGTGCCTCCCCCCTCCCCTTTATTTTCTTTTTCTTTTTTTGCATTAAAGTGTCAAAACTATTTATTTTTAGATGGATTACAAACTCTCTTAAAAATTGATATTTTGCTAAATCCTTGATTTGGTAGAGTTGGCTTCTCCATGACCCAAACATAGTTTGACTTTTGTGTAGGTCGGGTGTCAGCATCCTTGGCCCTCAAGATGTTTGGATGGTTGAGTTTCATGGGCAATGTAGTTCTGAAACAAGTTAAATGAGAGTCTGAAACATTTGGGCCAAGGTTGTTGACCCCCTGTTGGTGCAGACCTGTGTGATTGATTACCTTGATTTATGTATATTGCACTTTGAACGAGGGATAGATAACTGTCTTTTTTTGTACGGGCAATCTATGCTTTTACTCCTGATAGCACTTCAGCAGTGTCTCCCTCTCCTTTTTGTCACGTTTATATGTTGATGCCTAACCCATTTCCTTTTAAAACCTAGAGGTGACACCATTCAGCTTTTGATACACTCCATGGCATTTATGTGGAGTTTTACCTGGGAGCAAAGATGACTCTTCAAACTTCTTAAATGAACACACAGCCATCACTACTACGAATATACATAATGCTACATAGCATAGTTGCCCCCTGCTGATGACTAAAGTGTGACCTATTTAATCCCCAAAGCATTGGTAAATGTCTAGGTAATGGGGTTGCAGAAAACCTTTTCGGTCAATATAACATGCTTGGATGTAATGGTGCCTGATTTGTAGTTGCAGTGTTCCTTTTTAGAGGTATCCTATGTAAAGTCTGCTTAACGTTGTATTGCAGTTATTTCTGTGGAATGTGGTGAAAATGTCCTCTGCTGTGTATTTTTTATTTTTTTTTGTTATTACACTATTCCTTATAAAAACACTAATTTCCTGATTTGTAAATCTGTATTTTATGAGACTGCCGTTGACTTTTTATATCAAGTACATGTAAATGTTTAGACTTCACGCTGTATTGTGAAATATATCATTAAAATCTCTTTAACTAAACTTTGGCCCGTGTGTTTACCACATCTGTTAATGCAGTTGGTGACCATGGATATTGGTCATGTATACCTGAAAGGAATCTGTCCAATGCAGCAGTTTTAATTAGGGCTGCAACTAATGATTATTTTCATAATAGATTAGTTGACCAATTTTTCGATTAATCGGATAATAAAAAAATTACACTTTTGTTTTGCAATTTGTGTAGTGGATGTAACTTTTGTGCATACATTCACTATGTATCTCTTGTAACTTGGGTACTTTTTCAAGCACAAAGTATGCGAGCGCCTGGTCAGAGTGATGGATCGATGCTGTGTGCAGAGCTCAAGCTCAAGAACATACTTGAAAAGAGAAATCTCAATGGATCCTTCCTGGTAAATGCTTTATAAATAAATAAATGTGCTTTCTCCCTGAACGAACGCTGCTAGAAGCACTCGGATATAGACATAATGTGGGCATGCAAAGTGGGGCAAGAAGGTGGGAGGCACTGCACACAGCCTGACCATGTTAATAAGCTTAAAGTGGTCCGGGTTTGTTCATGAAATCATTTTAAAGGGACACATTACATACTGAGTGATAGGGATGGAGTTTGAGCAGAAGGGCCAGGCTGGAGAGGGAGGGAGGTTGGGGTTGTGGTATAGAACTCCAGCTTCAAGTAAGGAAATAACACGGATACAGCTCCAACCACCCAGTGCCAGCACCCTACAGTCTGTGTGATCGTTCTGCTACTGTAAACGAAATAAAACCAAGCTGGGTGATGTCCATAACTCTAGAACTAAATCATACGGAGTAAAGCGGTGGCACGTCTTCTCCAATAAGCTCCAAAGCAGTGTCTGAGGTTTTTTATTTCCTTTCTGGTATTGAGATCCCATTCAGTAAACCAATTATTGTTGCTGGATTCTATCGCCCACCGAGCTCCCCAGTGCACTCCCTTTCTGACATAACCCAAATTCTTAGTAATTTGGTAGCTCAAAACCAAAAAAGTGAACTGCTGGTCCTCGGCGATTTTAATGTTGACTGGCTGAATCCTAAAAACAAACACTGCTCCCAGTTTAAGGCTTTCCAGTTAACACAATCTCCTCCCCCACTTTCATTAATATGAAAGGCTTAACCATACCTTGCTGGACTGGATTCTCTCATGTCCTGATAGAAAACAGGAGGCACGCGTTCTCACTAATAGCTTCAGTGATCACTGTCTAGTGTACTGTGTGTGCAAAATAAAGGCCACAAAATCTCCCCCAAAGGTAATAATCACCAGGTCCTTCAAGAAATGTAATCTTGAATCCTTCCTAAATGATCTCAAACGGCTCACTTGGTACAGGCTAAACCGAATCCCAGACCTGGACTGTGCAATTGAATACTTTCAGTCAGAGCTCCTGCAAGTTTGGAATGCCCATGCTCCGCTGCGTAAAGTGCGCGTCAAAGGGGCACATCTCCTGTGGGTTACAGCTGACCTCACACACATGTACCAGCTTAGAGATTCACTCTGGTCAAATTTCAAGAGTACTGGATCCATGAACGATCACTGTGAATACCAAAAATGGCAAAAGCCCAATATTTCAATGAAAATCTAAACCATAACACATCAAACCCGAGAAATGTTTGAAAAAATCAAAGTAAACAACCAAACCCTGCAACCCCCCCCTAGATGTAGCAAATGCCTTTTAACTATTTCATTGGATGCGCCAACACCCTGATTGCTAAGCTAGCAATTGAAACCCTTTCAGAAAGGCAGCACGCAAGTCAGATCCTTCCAACTGTTCAAAAACCCTGTATCAAAGAGAAATTCCGTTTTAGACCGGTGCCATTACTAAACTTCTCTGTAACCAAAAAATGAAACAAGTCAGGACCTGACCAAATCCCAACAATGCTGCTGAAAATCGGCACGCCGGCAATTGCAAAACCTGTCGCAACCCTAATCAATGAATCACTGGCGACTGGATATATACCCAAACTCTGGAAGACTGCGAGACGGGTACTTATCCATAAAAGTGGAGACAATACTTTGGTATCCAACTACCGTCCGATATCATTGCTTCCTGTCATGTCAAAAATCCTGGAACAATGTGTTTACACTAAATTACGCGATTACTATCAGTATTGGAACTATTTAACCCCAGATCAATCCGGCTTCCGTCTAAATCATTAAACCACAACTGCCCTTTTAAAAGTTTCCAATGATATCCAGGCTGGCATGGAACAAGGAAACCTAACTGGAGCCATCTTCCTTGATTTTTGCCAAGGCCTTTGACACAGACCGTGGTATCTTGTTACAAAAACTTAAACCCTGGTATTGGTGATCGCACGCTAACCTGGTTTCAATCAAATGTCTGATCGGTCTCAATATTGACAGCACTTCCCAGTCACATGCGGTGTACCCCAAGACTCGATACTCGGCCCCCTGCTATTCACAATATTCATAAATGATCTGCCCAATGTCTGCAAAGCCTCAACTGTACACATGTACGCAGACACTAATCTATACCAGCAAACCAGATCTCCCAAAGCTGGAGGCCGTGCTGCAAGAACAATTCAGAGGTAGAAAAGTGGATCAAAGATAACAAACGTTTTCTAAATGCTGACATAACTGTTACAATGCTCTTTGGGGTGAGCCCCTCGTCCTCCAATGAAGCTACTTGGTGATGCCGAAGTTGTCACACCAGTGTTGTTAGATTGTTGGTGCTGATATCACCTCAATACTGGATCCATCAGATGGTTATAGGATCTCGAGATAAATAACACACAATGATAGCACCAGACATTAAATTTAAAAAAAGTAACAAAATTTATTAACTTACTCTTAAGAGTAGGTAAAAGCAGCTCAGCAGACCAATAGCAGCAACATGGAGGCTCACAGCTCGGCGCGTTTCGACCCTATAGGGTCTTCCTCAGGAGAAGATATGTTGTTCCCCCCCCCCCCGTGGTCCTTTTATAGTCTGTAACCAATTTCCCCAAAAAAAAGGTTTATCCTGCATCCGAATCCCTCCGCTGACAGCGGCTGCCATATTTGGGCTACCGCGCATGCGCCGATCCCATTCGTCCTTCGATTTGTAGCGTGTGGATCCTGTTCACAGCGCTTGGAGATGATGTCACTCCTATCGTCCTTGGGACCCATCGGAGGCGGATTTTAACTTCCTGGAAACCCGAATGTCCATAGAAAAGTGGATCAAAGATAACAACAAACTTTTTCTAAATGCTGACAAAACTGTTACAATGCTCTTTGGAACAGCACCTAAACTACACAAATTGCAAACACCCCATCGATGTGTCAGGACAAAATCAAATGGCACGCTGACCAGTCACTTCTCTCAAATTATCTAGGTATGTGGTTAGACCCAAATCTATCCTTTGGCCCCCACATTGAAAAACTTTCTAAAATTTACCCCAAACTAGGTGCCCTGTACAGAAACAAATCCTGCCTGAGCCCCGCGGTAAGAAAGCAGATTGTATAACAAATGCTTATGCCAGCTATTGAATACAGAGATGTAGTGTATGCAACCGCCCCGCAAACGCACTTCCAGAAACTTACTACATTGTATAACTCATTCTGTTGCTTTGTGCTATAATGTAACTACATGACCCACCATTGTGACATGTTAAAAGAACTAAACTGGCCGTTGCTGGAATCTAGACGCACCCTTCACCTTTCCAACCTGGTGTTTAAGAACTTTTCTGGGAAGCTACCACCCTACCTGAATAGGCTGCTTCCCTCAGCAGTTTCCTCATCCTATAACCTCCGATCCAGGACCGGCACCTTAATTGCAATACCACAATACAAAAAGCAAGTGGCTCGATCCTCATTTTCCCACAGAGCACCACAATTATGGAATAACCTCCCAGACACCATCAAATCTTCCCCCAGTCTAAAGTCCCTTAAGAGCTCAATATTAACATACCTCAATAAGGAATGTACCTGTAAACGTGTAACATAGTGACTATTTCCTACATATTTATTTTCTGTTAATCTGTATATTTGTTTTGTGTTAATTTCTTGCATTTTACTACTTTGTATTTCTGTAACCATGTTCTTGAACCCAGGACATAGTTGAAAACGAGAGAAATCTCTTTCCTGGTAAAATCCTTTCTAAATAAATAATGGTTTAACTCTAAATGTGTGCTTTACGCAGACCGATTAATCAACCTACTGATTAGTTGTCGATTTAAGTGATAAAATAGTTGACAACTAATCGATTGGTTGTTTCAGCCCTAAACTACCAAGATTAGAGCACATAACGTGACCTGTAAGTGTACCTTTTAACTCTATACATATTCTGGAACCATGTGCAAATTCTTTTTTATTTGCATTCCTCCAGGACCTGGCCTAAAAATTACAGTAAATCCGGCATGACAGCCGATGTATTCGCTTCAGCAGGAGTCAAAAATACACCCTGTATGCTTGTGGAGAAAATGGTAAAATGTGTTGCTTGCATTTATGGTATGTGCATTATGCAGCAAGCATTGTAGACCATGAAATTTTGATGCTGTTGAGCGCTGTGTGGCAAATAAGTTACAATCCGGTGGAGTCAGCACAGAAATACATTAAGGGTCAGCCCATTACAATTTTGGTCTTTCATTGATAAATTCGTCCAGTATGTGTAAGACAATGATAATATGCTGTTTGGCTCATGACATTTGCATTATCCAGCAAACGTTGGAGACAATGAGACTAGGATACTGTGAAGCTCTTGAAAAGGATTGTGAGACAAATGATTTGATGAGGGTGAGGGCTGACGCCTTGGATTGATGGGCGTTAGATTCCATGGCTGGTGACTTTTCACACGGTCCCTCAAGGCTTTTTCCTTTATTCCCCAATAGGGATTCTTGATCTTGCTAGCATGGGTTGTGTCAACTGTGTTTATGTATTGGTTTTAATTCCCATTCAAATTTCCTAGGAGTGCAATTTAATTAAATTAGTAAAACTAATATGATATTCCTATCCTAGCACTCCGGGGGTTTGTTGGAGCCATGTTTTTTGGTTCTCTAATCTTTGTGTTTAACAGAAATAGACGAATCTTTGAATATAATGAAATGGAATATGCTGGCCTGCACCTTTTTTTCTTTTTAAAGGACCGTCCCAAGCACCCAAACATCAGTGGATAAAATTTAGCTTTTATTCAGACACCATTTTTTTTTTCTGTGTGCACTTATTTGTATACCATGCACCTTTAAAAGCCTGGCTAATAAAATTCGTTTTTTCTTTGTGTATTTTCAGGGTTCACAGATTCAAATCTAGTGTTACATTTGCCATTTGAAAAACTTAGCTGGAGCCTTTTAGTGGATTTTGTTATGAATTTAATGGTTGTTTTGATTGTACGGTTATGACAGCATTTGTTTGTAAATTAAGAAATACAATGAGTGCGCATGAAGATACAGTATATGCAATAATTCTTAAATGTCAACCTTCCTGTTAATAACATGCATGCAGTTAATACAATGTTTAGTAAAATATTTCTTTAAGGCTCATGCTCCAAATGAAGCGCTCATCATAAATGTTTGCAATATTCATTATTTGAATAGGGTGTTGAATTTATTTAATCAACTCTCCAGTTCACATGTATTGTCTTTTCTCTCCTTTTTCTTCTTCTCAATGTCCAGCTTCAGGTTCTCGATTTGTAGATACAGATACTCTACTTGCAAGTACTTTATCCACTCGTCCGGAGTTGAGCTACATTTCCTCACTTCTTCCTGCACTGCCCAGATTTTATCACAATGCGACTCTGTATGAAAGAGGTCACAATTCAGTTTTGTATTTTAGCACACCATAATAACATTCTCCATATTAACATAAGCCTGTAGCTGCAAGGTTAATTTTCTCTGAAATATCCCTTCAAGGTATTGCATGACTCAAAGAATAATGTGATATCTCAGCTGTTAAGTTGCTAGCTGATACTGACCTAGTTCAGACTTCGGTTGCATGGAGTGAGCAGAAGGTTGTACTAGAGGTCCGCTCTTCTCACAGCTGTCATGCACTCTGGTGAAATACCACCAGTAAAACTCGGACAAGGAATAAGCACTACTCTATAATTTTGTTTGGTCTCACTCGATGTTCTAACCATGTGTTTTGGACATTACTGGCACAATGAAATTGTTGACGTATAAAACGTTTTGTTTGGAATGTAGCGCCTGATCTCAGATTCACTATAGCGCCCCGCTAGGGATCCATAAGCTTTAAAAGGGTAACATAACTGCTGGATTCCCTAAGGGTCACATCTTTAAAAATGTGAACTTTATGGAATCCAGCCTTTTTTTTTTTTTTTTTTTTTTTTTTAAACACTTTTTAAAAAAAAATAAAAAAAATTGTAGCTTTACATATGGTGCCTGGAATCAAAGACACTGGGAAGGTAAAGAGTGGTTGCAGATGCCATCTGATAGACCAGTCCAGCCATGCTGGTACAGTCACGGAGCGCTGGATGACAGCCGTCCCTTAACTAGTCTAGGCCCTCTGACATGTCTGACTATTTTTTTATGATTATAATATTGTAGTGATGCAAATTTGTTTGACATTTAGCAGCAGTAGGTTGCAATTCAGCACTGTGGGTGCGCATCATCTGTAATTGTTAAATATTGTTTGAATAGAAATATTTGCTACTTACATCCTACATGTGTGTGAGCCGTTACAGCCACAGGGATGTTTGTGACCTCACATTTGAAATACATATACAGTAATATGTAGTTGGTCTTCCTTTTTACACTCCTAACAGCTTCCATTCTTCTGTGACTGTCCACAAGCTTTGAGTGGTTCTTTAGGAATTTTTGCCCATTCATCCAGTAGAGAATGTGATCCAACAGTGATGTTGGACAAGGATTGATGATCACATTACCACCCTTGAATTCACTGCAGTTTACAGAAGCATTTTCTTTTCTTGCAAATGTTTGAAAATGCAGACTTAATGTGCTTGATTTTATTTTTACATATGCAGCTTTATTATAAATCAAAATAAAATCTCAATTGACAACAAAGCTCAAATATGAACATCCAATGAACATGTACAGTAAAGCTGACCTCTAATGACATGCCACAAACTGTCATTGTAGAACAAAAGCTTCACAAAGAATCCCTGTAAGAGAATAAGAAAACCTACTGAGGCGGGCAGAGAATAGAATGGAATGAAACGGGCTCTCGTTGACCAGGGTAGATACATTATGGCTAAGGTGGGCTGTCGTCAAATTTATTGATCAGACCCAAGGTGTCCCAGCTGAGGTAGGCAGGTCGTTAAGCAATAAAACCATTTTAAGCTACGGTCTGTAGTCTTCCCCTGTGCCATAGCGATCCACTCCTCTGAAGAGCAAATAAACTCTACCTCCCAAAGACACACTGGGGGGGAATGTGTGTTCGGTGATCCTGCTACTTTGGTGCCAACCCTACCGAACTGCATGAAGCAGACGTACAGCGACATTTTCTTAATGCCTCTGGATATGCTGTTGTGCGACTAAGACAGAATTCAGGGACAAATGGGGCGGGGGCTCCATCACCTCACATATGCGTTCATGGCAGTAGGCCAAAAGTGGCGTAAGGTAGGACAAGCCCATCATATATGCAAGGGAGTTGCGGCAAGTTCTCTGCATCTCCAGCATTTCGCCTCACCACCCAAGATGTGTTGCAGTATGTTACGGGTTCTATGCCATCTAGTCAACAACTAGAATTGGCTTCCTGTACTCTTGTGGCAGTTAAGTGGAGTTCTTGTTCCCAGTGCAGTAGGCAGAGGACAAGGTAGCCATGGTCTGCAGGGTACCGTACATAACAGACAATGTGTCGGAAGCCTGCCCTATCCACCGTAATTTCAAACACTAAGTGATCGGGAGAAGGACTCGAGGGAGTACAAGTGTTGGGTAAGACAGTGGTGGTGACACCTGGCAAGAAACGATTCAGGTGCAAAATTGGTAATCGTTCACATGCAATTTGGAGTTTACCCTTTTAATAAAATGCCAATGACCGGGCGAGGTCGGCGGTCTGTGTGTACCAACAATTGCAGCGTCTGCAAAAACACTGGCAGTCACTATAATTGCATTAGTGGGGACAGGAATAGGGCTGGCCGTAAGCTTACGTCACACATGCAATGTAGCATCAATTGTGGAGTGCGGGTCTACCATCATTTTCCGGACAGACACCAGGAAACAAGATAAGGGGCAGGTTGCGCTCGCTTTCTCCACTTCAACCCACTGCTTATCCCTAGAGCCCGCAGTCCACTCTACGATGCGCTGGAAATGCGATGAACCATAGTGATGCCAGAAGTGCGGTAAAGCTGCCCCCCTGCCTGTTTCAGGGCTAGGGACAGATAGATGGTGATCATTTTTTAGAGGCGAGTAAAAAAATGGCCTTAGGTAGAAGTATGGGGAGGGTCTGAAAGAGATAAAAAAAATGAATCATCTTTCCCGTTTTATATCATATTGCTACGTCCACACCACGAAATATGTGGGTATGACCAATGCAAAAGATCTGACATCACTGCGGCAAGCAAGGGCTTGTAGTTAGCAGCATATAATGCAGCACAGCTAGGCAATAGCGTGATAGCCAGATATTTCAAACCCGCAATGCACCACCGAAAGGGGAAGCCAGATTGTAAGCTACTTTGCATAGTGGCAGTTATATGGAAAGGCAATATTTTGATTTATCCATATTCATTTTTAAATTGCCAACAGCACCATTTTCCGAACAAAGGTGCGGGGGAGAGAGACCAACGGCTGGCGTATGAAAAACCTGTCATCTGAATATGCTGCTACTCTTTGCTCCCTGCCCCCTTCCGCTATACCATGTACCACTATATCATGTACGTTTGGACTGGAACGGATTGCATGTAAGAATGGCTCGAGTCCGTGCAAACAGCGGGGAAAGCTCTCAGCCCTGCCTTGTGCCATTACTGATACCAAATATGTTGGAAAGAGCGCAATTTACATTGAGCCTAGCAGTGGGGACTGTATATGCTTAGGAACATATTCGTTACTAAGCCCATACTCCGCAATGTGCTGAAAAGAAAATGCCAACTTACACGGTCGAACGCTTTGTTCATGTCAGTGGACAGCAACAGCGTTGGTTCGCCCCTGTGCGAGGAGGCAGCGTGAATAAGGCCAATCGCCCGTACGGTTTTAGCCCTAACCTCCCACCCCGGGATAATCCCCGTCTGTAGGTGCTTGATTTTATACACCTGTGGTAATGGGTCTGATTGAAGCACCTGAACTCAATTAAGAGAAATGCGTTCCAATAATTTTGTCTGTAAAGTGTATATTCACATATATAAAGTAATTTAAAGATCTATTGAATTACACAAACCTTTGCACTGGGGCGCAAAAGAACTCCATTTTCCATGTTCTGTACAGGTTAGAGTAGATTTACCAAAAAGGGTTAAACCACTATGGCATTCGTATTTGATGGTGTCCAAATAGTTGTATTGGCGGTTTTTGGGAAAATACGACCCCTGGCAAACAGGAGCTGGAACAGGACAGGTTTGAACTAAAATGCACAAAGAAAGATAAAACATTTTAAAATAAATCCTATTTAAGGTTTTTTTGTAACAATATGACTAGATATAACAATCACTGCCTGTTAATAAAGAAATACAAATAAAATGCATAAATAGAAAAGTTCTAAATGGTTTTAATAAAAAAAAATCTGTAAAATTCTTTTTAGTTTAAACATAATTGATCAGCACTTAAGGGGTTACTAGCTAACCTCCGAATTGTCCCAGAAATTGCACCAAACTGAATTTCAGGGTAGATGCAATTCCACGGCAATTTGTTTATTCTCAAAGCTTTCTATTCACCAAATACAAGCAAAATGCGGTGCAATTTGGCACCACTGAAATGGTCTCATAGACTATTGTGTCTTCTATTCACAGAAAGCAAATTTGCGGTGAAATGCCCGGATTTCGGTGTTTCAATTTCAACAGGCGAAATCCATGGGTTTCGATGAAAATGTAATTTAAAAAAAAACATTTTTTCAAAGTTTTATTTTAATTTTAAAACCATAGCGACCAATGACATAGGTACAGTTGTGTTCAAAATTATTCAACCCCCATTGAAATTGAGTGTTTTGGCCAGTTTGACATTGATTTTGATCATTCAGTCATCTTGCTGACAATTAAATCAAAGAGGCACGTGTAGGTCAGACAAATAGAACATAACATTTATAATGAAATAACCACAATTGTCTTTTCTGTGCTCACATCATTATCAGTTTTATTCAACCTTAGTACTTCGTACAACATCCTTTTACAGTTATAACAGCTTTTAAATGTGAAGCATAGCTTGACACAAGTGTCTTGCAGCGATCTACGGCTATCTTCGCCCATTCGTCATGGGCAAAAGCCTCCAGTTCAGTCACATTCTTAAAGAAAGCAGTTGCAGTGCGCAAGTCTAAGTCCCACCAGAGGTTCTCAATCGGATTTAAGTCCGGTGACTGCGATGGCCACTCCAAAATGTTCCAGCCTTTAATCTGCAACCATGCTCTAGTGGACTTGGAGGTATGCTTGGGATCATTGTCCTGTTGAAAGGTCCAACGTCTCCCAAGCCTCAGGTTTGTGACGGACTGCATCACATTGTCATCCAATATCTCCTGGTACTGAAGAGAATTCATGGTACCTTGCACACGCTGAAGCTTCCCTGTAACTGCAGAAGCAAAACAGCCCCAAAGCATGATTGACCCCCCCCCCCGCCATGCTTCACAGTAGGCAAGGTGTTCTTTTCTTCATAGGCCTTGTTCTTCCTCCTCCAAACATAGCGTTGATCCATGGGCCCAAACAGTTCTAATTTTGTTTCATCAGTCCACAGAACACTATCCCAAAACTTCTGTGGTTTGTCCACATGACTTTTGGCATACTGCTCTCTGACTCTTCTTATTCTTTGGAGACAGCAAGGGGGTGCGCCTGGGAGTTCTGGCATGGAGGCCTTCATTACGCAGTGTGCGCCGTATTGTCTGAGCTGAAACTTCAGTACCCACATCTGACAAATCTTTTCTCAGTTCCTCAGCAGTCACACGGGGACTTTTCTCCACTCTACGCTTCAGGTAGCGCACAGCAGTCGAAGTCAGCATCTTCTTTCTGCCACGACCAGGTAGCGTTTCAACAGTGCCCTTTGCCTTAAATTTGCGAATGATGCTTCCTATGGTCTCTCTTGGTATGTTTAACATCTTTGTAATCTTCTTATAGCCATTGCCCTTCCTGTGAAGAGTAATCACCTCTTCTCTTGTCTTCCTGGACCATTCTCTTGACTTCACCATGTACTTCACCAGTAAATGTCTAGAAGGAGCTGAGTATCAGTCATTTTAAAGCTGCCTAATTGGTGCTTATTATGCTTTATTGCTGCTCCGTGACATCCACAGGTGTTCTCAATACCTGATTTGAAGAACAGAGGTTCATTCAAGTGTTTTCAGAGTGGTAGTCTTTAAGGGGTTGAATAATTGTGTCAATGAAGAATTCACAAAAGAAACATTTACTACTGTATTACAAAACCAATTGATGTCATTTTAGTTGCATATGGTTCTTTAAAAAGTCCTTGTAGGATTTCATTCTGAATACAATTACAAATGTACACTAAATTCCCTAAAACCCTTTACAGCATTGGGGGTTGAATAATTTTGAACACAACTGTACGTCCTAGGAAAAAGGGTCGCTTAAGGACCTGGTACGTCATTGCGCTAAGGGGCTCTTCCTTTTGTGGCCGAGGTCCCACGGTGGACTGGCTTCCTTCAAGGTCAAACCACTGCTTTTATGGCCCCGGCCATCATGATGACGTCAATTGCATGTGAGAGCGGCTGAAAGGGAGGTGGGCGAGAGGAGACCCAGCTTGAACAGCGGCACAGTGACCTTTCAAGCGATGCCTCTTTAACCCCTGAGGAGCCATATCGTGGACTACTCCCGTAGGTGGCTGACATCTTGGATGTCAGCCAAGCCTCCAGGGACTCTTCCCCCCCCCCCGCCCACTGACATTATCATGCATGTGCGATGACATCATTTCAACAATTAACCCCTAGCTGCCAGTGTATTGAATGTTTTAATTTTTTTTTATCATATTTCATAAATTTCTTTAAAGTAAATTATAAGTTATGATGAAACTAATGGTGTCTTTAGAAAGTCCATTTAATGGTGAGAAAACGGTATATAATATGTGTGGGTAACGAGTTAGAGGAAAATTAGAGCTAAACACAAACAGCGCAGAAATGGAAAAACAGCAGTGGGTACTTTCGGACAGACAATGGTAAAACAGTCTGGTCACTATGGGGTTAAAAAGAGACTTTTTGTAATTTTTTTAAAAGATCTTTATTTTAACATACATTAAATAGGAAAGGTCCTTTAAAAAAAAACCTACATTTTTAATTTTATTACTTTAAACTATTAGGGTTTTTTTCTTCCAACAGTTGAGCGGAATTTGCCGACGTCCGATAACGACTTTGGTAACTCAGGTCAACATTCGCTAAATAGTGAAATGGGATTGTCGAAAGGGCGCCATGAAGAACCGAAATTTCGAATTTCAGGTCTTTGTGAATACTCTCCTTTATGTAGAATTACATATTCTATTCTAAATTAACAAAATTGCTAGTGCTACTGACTGCATTACAGTCCAAGGGTCAGCAACCTTTGCCCTCCAGAGGTGAAGTGGGAAGGATTTAATGCTTAAAGCCAGCAGCTACTTAATTCCATGGCGTGTCCCTAAGACTACGGCAGAGACTAGGGTTGCCAGATCGGCCATGTTTTCCTGGACACATAATTTATTCATGCTGATGTGCATGAAAAATGCAACCCCACAGTATGTAGAATCTATATGCTGCAGGCAAGAATTCAGAAAGGAATCCCAGGTGACCTGCCTTGATTTCCTGTCTGCATCTTTTAAATTATACATGTTGCAGTGTAACACTTTGATATTTCATGCAAAGGGGATTAGAGAAAAGTGTTGCCCTGCAACATGTATAATTTAAAAGCTGCAGACGGGAAATCAAGGCAGGTCACCTGGGATTCCTTTCTGATTTCTTGCCTGCAGGATACAGATTCTACATGATGTCAGGTTGCATTTTTCATGCAAATCAACATGAATAAATTATGTGTCCAGGAAAACCTGGCAGATCTGGCCACTCTAGCAAAGACACTTAAAACTATGTCCTTGAAACACACTCTTTTTTGCCAAGAGTTAAGCGGGGAGTTTAGGTCAAGGGTCAGCAACCTTTGCCCTCCAGATCTTTTGAAACTGCATGAGTACCTGAGGATCATGGGAGATGTAGTTTCAAAACATCTTTTGGGCCTTTGTTGCCCCCTGTTTTAACTGCTTCTGCAATAAAAATATTAAAGCCGACAACTCTGATTTGTTTATTGACCAACTCGAAGTACGCTTGCAAGTCCGATATAGAAAAATAGGATGTGCAAAAATACCGTAACTATCCATGCAAGTCAGCCATCAGCATTTGCCAGTGGAGCCTTAAGGCTGAGGTCAGACGAGCGCACTTTTCACGTCCGTCTGGCCGCACTGTTTGCTGTCCGTTGTAGCTTTTCAAAGGAATAGAGAACATTACATGAAGCACGTGCACACTTTTTCACGCGCGGGCAAGGAATGCATGTTGCAATGGACGCCAAAATGGCATTGACGTTAAAAAGCTACACGGATGTAGAGAAACCCCTGCATACAGCTTTTTTTTTTTTCTCAACATCAGTCAAAACTAATTGATACAAAGTGCATCCGTTACTGTGCGCTATCAGTGCGCTCGTCTGACCCCAGCCTTAGGCTGGGGTCAGACGAGTGTATTTGAAGAGTGGAAGGAACGACCGTGAGAGTGGACGTTCCTTCCACTCGACGCCCGTCTGGCCACCTCGCTGTCTGCACTTAGTGCGCTCAGCACTGCAAGGCTCGATCCTCCTATGGATGGTGAACAGCTCCGGTATCGGACTCTAGGAGTCCGAATCCGAAGCTGTACTGGCTTCCTGGGTGGCCCTACAGCAGCGAGCAACGCACACGTCACACACAGCGACTGGCGCAGGAAGAAGATGGCAGACAAGAAGGCTGCGGAGGAGCGGTGAGTATGGTGTTGCCTGTCTCAGTCCAGCCTTCGGACCCAGGCCCCAGATCAGACCCAAGGGCCTAGACCTAAGCAGATCAGCTACAAGTAGTTGGATCTGTATGTGCGTTATAATTAATCAAAAGTAAACTATTAAAAAAAATAAAAAATTTAATGGAACACGAAAATTTTAATCAGTACCAGCCCTATTGTTTATACCTGTGCATTCAGGAATAAATTTGCTCCAACTTCCATTTTCGTGACATTCTCTGTAGTTAAAGTATGTTGTCAATTTATACCTAATAGATGAAGAGCAAAGATTCAAACATTGTAATCAATCTCTCCCAACACTCTGTACATTCCCATGATTGTACAACAAAAGCATTTAAAACCGTTATTTAATCTTAACATTATTACACACTTAATGTTTTTCTCTGCATGTACAAACAAAAACACAACACGATTTATTGACATGCACACGGCATATATGCGGCAGTGTGCAAAAAGCTCACCAAGAAACAAATGTTTCGTAACAAACGAACTCTCCTAGAAACACACGTAGCATGCATAAAACGCACCCAGAATCTAAGGTTTATTATGCTTTTGATTCGTATAAGAAGTCTTTTGCTTCCATGTATTCCAACTTCTACAAGAACCACACGTTTTGTATGCATAAAACTCACTGCCGGCGTACGATAGAAATAGCACTATGTCACTGCACATATTTCACAATTTAAGAAAAAAAATAATATAAAAAAAAAAGTTTATTTTTAAACACAAAACTACTGTTCTGCACATTTTTTTTTAAAAAAAAGTGAATGTCTTTCTTTTATTTCCTGTTGAGATGTTTTGTTTTGGATGCCTGTAATTTAAACCAGTCCTGCCAATATACAAATAATTAATTTCTCTCCCATCCAACTCGTGTTTTACTTTTCTTCTTTATAATTTTTTCTTTGCTGCTGGAAATTTTTTTTATTTTTTTTTCCCTCTTTGTTTTTACTTTGACAGTTGATTTGTCCAGCAGCAACACCACCACCTCCATGTTGTCGTTTTTTTCATCTTCACTGTTTCTTGAGGCCTTCCGTTTCGGTTTTATTTCATGCTACAGGTCTATATTGAGGAATAGCGGCGGTGTTTTTCATCCCTGGCGTTTTCGGTGTTTAGTGTGCTGAATTATTATTTTTATTTTTTAATGCACTACAGTTCGTTTTTTTTTGTCCGTCACCCCTGTTTACTTAAACCAACGTAAGATGTAATTCTGCTTAAAAGAGGCTACCTCAAGGTGTAAAGTGCTTTGGAGATGAACAGGATACCTTAACTTGTCAACCCTTATGCTCACCTGTATCTTTAATCTTTTTTTTTTTTCCCCTTCCACATTTTATATGATTCTGTTTATCGGATCCCCATTGTTTCACCCAAGACAGCGTTTGAGAAAAGAGAAAAAAAAAAAAAAAAAATCGAGCGCTTGGAGTGCAGGAAGCATCAAAATAAATAAAAATAAATCTCATACACAAACGCAGATATACAGGGTTATCCAAAGAGATCCGAATTGCTTGAGAAAGGTAACCGAATGCTGAAAATCAGCGTTCGGTTACCTTTCTTGGCCATTCGGCTATCCAGAGAGCAGGCAATTCGCCAAAGCCTGCACATACGGTGCTGTTCGAGGACAGTGAAATCCCCATGAAAAAGCACTGCTTCGGCTATTCAGAGAGCACAAACCAGCAGTGAAAGGTTCCCCAAATGCCCTGCCATTCGGTGGTTTCATGCGGCAGATTTATTCAGGAGAATCCCATAGGCTTCAATGTTAAAAATATTCCCGTTTTAATTCAATATCTAATAAACCGTTTATTATAAAATTCAGCAGTAAAGAGGCTCTTTATAGATTTTTTTAGGATATTTTAAGCATTTTTCTGTATTTTATTTATTTTTAAGTTTACTTATTTTTTCTGTAACCGCCCTTTTTATTATCATTCCTTGGACCTCATATGTAAATTTTAGACATTTTCGCTCAGTAGTTTCTTTGCAAACAGCGTTTCACTTTTCAAACATTCAAGCAAACTGTTTTGCTAATTTTTTCACTGCCTTCGTCTGCGGTGCCGGCTTTTTCCGGCGGCTTCGCTGCGTGTGATCGGCTCCTGCTCGGGTTTTTCTGACGTTTTCGGCGGGTTAATCCAGATGTTTTTGCGGGTTTTCGGCATGCATTCGCCGGGTTTTTGCGGTTAGTTTTCGGTGGGTTTGCGGCGACCTTTCCCTGGAATTCGGGGACCCTGTGGTGCTTGCCGAAATGGGATCGTCAAAACGAACCGAATTGAAGAGAACGAAATGTCACAGAACGTGCGGTGACTTTGATTCTGTTTGAATTACCCTGATAGTATACATAAAACTAATCCAAAAACACGTTAATAGCATGCATAAAACTCACCCAGTAACACAGGTGTAGTATGCCTTTGATTCAAATAAGAAGTCTTTTGCTGTCATATTTCCGTAAGGTATCTCTCCAGGATCCCCACATGACAATCCTGTATGGTTGATGGTAAAATGATTAGTAAGGAACAAGAAAAAACAAAGTTGACTTTAACAGTAGCCTTTCCACTAGGGCTGCAACTATTTTCATAAGAATTTTTTTTTTTTGATTCATCGGATACAATGTGTTGTTTACTTTAAAAGGAACATTATGTAAGAAAAACCCTCCTTACTTTTTCCCTCCTTGTTTTCTTATGCAACGTTCGTAGTGCGCATAATTTTCATACATCTATACATAAATTGCATATATCACTTAGTTTATTCTGTGTGAAAAGCAAACAATTTGAGTGGGAGGATCAGAGGTTGGAGGGAGTGCGTTTTGGTAAGGGACCGTACTGAGTGTGAGCGTAAAAAGCCCCATAAGACTAAAACTTTGGGGGCACCTTGTGCAGCCCAACAGCAAACAAAGTTTGTTTGCAGCAAACTAGTTGCATTTGCTTTCGGCCTGCAGAACGAGATATCTCGATATCGGGATGATGCCTTTGAAGCCCGAGATATCGCGATCTCAGTAGTGAAGGGGTTAATACCCACTGACACAACATATGTAATAAGTCGTAATCAAAATCCTCGTTGCTATAATGGTATCGCTATATATGTCAAGGAAAGTTTATGCATCAATTCCTTGAGAGGGACTAAAATCACACTATTCATGAGACATCTGAGACTCCCATCGCTATATATAATAAAACCGCAACTTGCAGGAAGGGACTATCTCTTCTGTTTGTAAGTCAATTCCCTGAATTTAAATGCCCAAGTCAGACCTAAACATATTCATTATTCTAACCTACTACTTTGGAGAAAACTTGCCTCACAAAAAAATTATACTTGGAGACGAAGTTTAACAATCTGTCAGTATCTCCACAAGTAAAATCATATTCCCAGCTGTATTCATAAGCTAGACCAAGTGTCAATAGATTTTATAAAAAAAGACACAAATACGTGAGCTCTCTCTTAACCTGCTCTCTGACGAGTCGAGCGGCGAAACGCGTGTGTCAGGAAACATAATTATAGTAAAGACATAATTTAAATGATTTTTCATAACATATGTAAAACATTAAAAAAATATATACTTACTTTGGCAAAATGTCTCCGGAGAAGACCAGTTTAAGTTGGTGGAACAAGTAATTTTGTTGTTTGTGTTGTTAATTGGTATGTATCCAGGCTTGCATTCATATTGTACAGTTTCACTCACATTAAAGTACTTTTGGGGAGTATAGATTGATTCTAGAATGGCATTCTGGATAACAGGTGGAGAATCACACAACTCTGAAAAAAAATCATGATCGCAGGTTTACTTATAAATTGACCAAGATACTGGGACCAAGAATGGTAACTGTGCATTGGAAATGGGAATGTAAATGCCACACTGCAAATTCAACTAGTGCTATTTATGTTGCGCTTCAAGGGATGTTATTATTTGATATATTTTTCTTTGACCAGACAGTTTAACAAGAAATACATGCTGTCTGGAGGGGATAAAATAAAAACTGTGTTTAATGTGTTGCTGTCTTTTAAAGAAATGCGCAAAACCAAGGTTTATGAGTGTCCTGAGAACAGGCAACACCATGAGTGGCCTGTTCTATGGTGGCTCCACGCTCAGGGCTCATAGGAAATTTCTTGATGGTTCCATTACTGAGAAAACAATTCCATATATAAATCCGACTGCTATCATCCAACAATGGTGGCCAGAACTGAAATGCCAAAGAAGCCTCTTCTGCACCAGAGGTGCAGCAACCCCCCAACAATCGGTTTGGCCTTGGTAAGCCTCATCAGGACGGTATAGCTGTTACCTCTCTAGGCTCCTTGATAGAGGGGTCCACTTCTGGATTACCCTGTACATTATGAGCAAAAACAAAGTTTATGAGGGTCCTTGAAGTAGTTGTAAAGGTGCTGAACCAACTTTGTTCCATGTCCTCCCTGTGTACTGGCATCACCTCATGGGCAGATTAATGGAATGCCATATATCTTACCTTGGCACTTAGGAATAGAAGAATTCCAATTTCCGGGAGAGATGCAGCTCAAATAACGTTCCCCAACGAGTTTCAAGTTCCCGTTGCAGGAAAATGACAATAAATCATCACTGAAATATACCTCCTTCTCTGGGCTGTATTTTCCATCAGTAATATCAGGAGCAGCACATGTAATAACTGAAAATTAAGAACCAAAAGAAAACAGCAGCAACATATTACATGAATCGTGTACGTAGGTAAGAAAGTAATTTAAGTCTTTGGTGCTTTTGCATCTACAGCTTTGTACTCCTAGATCACATAACAAAAATATACAAATTTCCTGATCATCTCTGTCTTCACCTGGAGATGAAAAGGGAAGAATCTGTAAAAATCAGTTAAATCATATATATCTGTGACAGCCATCACTTTGGATTCTGGGCACCTGGACCTGAAATTACTTTTGGGAGATCTGGGACTGTGGGCTATGGAAGAATGGATGCCCTGCAGAGGAGCAACATTAGCAGATATACCCAGTTGGAATACTGAGATCTGCTACAATATCTGTAAAGTGTACAACAGTAAGTATTGTCCATGCACTACTGGACTGTTGGTGAAGGTGAGCATCATGTATTCCACATTACACTGAATGAACCATATGGGATTAGAGTAATTAATGGAGTCGTATTGTCTGGATTTATGTCACGTTCCCACGTTCCAACCCTGTCTCCCTGCCCTCTGTATTCCTTATGTCTGTGTTTCCATGTGTTTCCCTGTGCTGCTTTCCCTGACATGCAGCTCAGGGGTTAAGTTCATGGCTCGTTGAGCTTCTGCTGGTGATTATGGGCTGATTACTCCCCTATATAAAACCATGTGCCCATATCACCATGCTCTTGCATCCTGGTTCACTTCAGCCACAGATTTGTTCCTGAGAGCTCCCTGTTTTCCATCCTAGTTCTATTTCAGTGTTTCCCCCTTGTCTGAGTTTTATGTTCTGATTGACTTCCTGGTATTGACCCTCTGGTCTGGCTGACGGATTTTCTCTGGTGCTATATCCCCGCTTTGGCTCAAGGTATACGTTTTGGTTTTGACCCCTGGCTTATTTATTGACCACTCTTCTGGATATCCCTAGCTGTCCTGTTCTTATCGTATTATATGTTGTGTATCCCTGTAGACCACGGCTTTAGTATATTGAAGTCCTGCCCTGCAAGTTGTTGAGTATATTCTCCTTCAGGTTTCTGTGTTTTCCCAGGACTCTGCACGGCTACAAGGTAACCTTTTTCTATTAGTGCAGATTCGGCCACTCTAAGGACCGATCTATCAGTATAGGGCTCCTTTGGTATTTAGCCGTGCAGAGGTCCCCAGTGTCTACTGTGGTTTATTTACTTTTCCTGATCGTTGTGTCACGCATCTCTGCATATAGCGGCTTTTCCTCTTACCTGGGCCCTACTTGGCGCATGCCAGGTACCGCCATAGTGGCTGATCGTGACAATTTAATCCACAGCAGAGATCTCTACAATGGCGCCGTAATAATGCAGCTCTTCCAAAAATGCTGACATTTCCTCCTTGCCAACATGGGATCCTATCCCTCTCTTGCTGATAAAAGAAGCTAAGTGGCATAAGTGGATTTCCCCTATCGGCTTCCATTTACTGTACCTATTCCAACCCAGCCACTGGTATTGTTGCTGGTGTTGGCTCCTGGAGTCCATAGGACTCTATGAAGCCCAGCTCGACCCTGTTGAGAGCAGACAAGCCATCAGTCAGAAGAATAGGAAACCTCAATATTCCAAAATGTAGTTGGCAATACAACAGAGGAGGAACGGATGCACTTTTAAATGAAGACCACTAGAGGAAGCTCCAAGCTGATAAATTAAAAAGGAAAACCGGACCTATACTACTAACTCAAGTTAGTAAATGGCCCTGCATTGCACAGCCAGGGGAACAAGGAATATTCAGATTAAAAATGCACTCTTTCCAGGTTAGACATGTCAATCTAAGAAGTTTAATCACATTTCAGATAATAAAGCTCCTATATTATGTTCACAATTAGATGACAAAGAGAGCAGTGTGAAAAATGATAGATTGAGCAATAAACTATAAGAAAATATGTATAAATATAGTCACTAAAATTGCTTAGGGATACAAATGGTTAAAATGGAATAAAAAAAAACATAAGGAAAATTAATAAAATATATAAAATGTTCAAATGGCATCTGGGACAATACCTAAAAAAGAAAAGTAAAGGGGCCCAAAATTTGTATATTCAGCTAACATGCAGTATGTAAGGCTGTAGGCCTGGAGTTTTGGGAAGGGTTAGTTGCTCATTTAAATAATTACTCCTTAATACTACATCCCTCCCTCTATTTAAAGCCTACCACTTACTATCACAGGAATGCCCTCCTTTTTCCAGTAAACATTTACGTTAGTTCCAGGCAGATAATTCATTGGCATTCTTACCATTATTCCAGTCCATAATATGAATTTATTAATGAAATCACACACGTAAAAATATAATATAAACTGGCATGTCAGACACCATGGCCTTCTTGTCACAGCTTCATAGGTTACTAAAGAATTTGTTCCTTACAAGTATTATATGCCCCATTCCAATGTTGCCATAAGAGAAAACAATCTAAGCCGATTTCCCTTACTGTCTCCCCTTTTACTGTACGTATTCTGACCATTTCAGCAGTGCCTGTACGCTGCCACAGGTATTGACTTCTGCAGTCCATAGGATTCCATTTAAACCTGCACGACTGAAGTGAGCTCTGCGCAAGCTACCACAAGTGGCATCATAGAAACATAGAAAAATGTCGGCAGATAAGAACCTGTCGGCCCATCTAGTCTGCCCAATTACATGGATACTTTACCTGGATTTATCTTTTGTTTAGGATAGCCTTATGCCTATCCCATGCTTGCTTAAATTCAATTACTGTTTGGCCTCTACCACTTCAACTGGAAGGCTGTTCCATGTATCCACCACCCTCTCAGTAAAATAATGCTTCCTGATGTTACTTTTAAACCTTTGCCCCTCTAATCTAAGACTATGTCCTCTTGTTTTGCTACTTTATTTCCTTTTAAATATACTCCCTTCCTCTACCTTGTGGATTCCCTTTACGTATTTAAATGTTTCTAAATGTTTCATATATCCTCTGTCTCGTCTTTTTTCCAAGCTGTACATGTTAAGATCATTAAGCCTTTCCTGGTAACTTTTCTCCTTCAAGCCGTACACCATTTTAGTAGCCCTTCTCTGAACTCTCTCTAAGATGTCTATATCCTTCTGGAGATACGGTCTCCAGTACTGCACACAGTACTTCAAGTGAGGTCTCACCAGTGCTCTGTACAGTGGCATGAGCACTTCCCTTTTCCTACTGCTAATACCTCTCCCTACACAACCAAACATTCTGCTAGCATTTCCTGCTGCTCTATTATTGACTACTTACCCTTAGATCCTCTGAAATAATGACCCCTAAATCCCTTTCCTCAGATGTTGAGGTTAGGACTGTATCAAATATTCTATATTCAGCCCTTGGGTTTTTACATCCCAGGTGCATTATCTTGCACTTATCCACATTAAAACTCAATTGCCACAGCTCCGACCATTTTTTTAGTTTACCTAAATCATTTGTCATTTGGCTGATCCCTCCAGGAACGTCAACCCTGTTGCAAATCTTTGTGTCATCAGCAAAAAGACATACTTTTCCATTAATACCTTCTGCAATTTCACTAATAAAAATATTAAATAGAATGGGTCCAAGTACTGACCCCTGAGGTACCCCACTGGTAACAAGACCTTGCGCCGAATAAACTCCATTTACCACAACCCTCTGTTGTCTGTCACTCAGCCACTGCCTAATCCATTCAACAATATTGGAATCCAAGCTCAAAGATTGCAATTTATTGATAAGCCTTCTATGCGGAACAGTATCCTACAGTATCATGCAGGAAGCGTTGAGGGACACTGGGAACGAATTCTTCCCAGCCTTCCAAAGCAAGAGGAATCCGTGGATTGCACCATACTCTTCACCGTGGGATCAAAAGAAAATATGACATTTCTTTGGGCTGTTTATCTTTCAGTGTTAAGGGATTTTGCAAAAGCAGAATCACTTAACACCAGGTTCTGACAGTGGCTATTTATTTGAGAAGTACTGCCTCCAAGGGAAAAAGAACATGCTACCTTGGAATAGCTCATTCATCTCCACCTTGGCACAATTCAACAGGTCTAACTGGAACTGTACAAAGTATAGGGGCTGCTAACTTATAGTATAAAGCCTCAATCACTGAGCCACAAGGTTGGAATAAGAACTCCAGCAGCTATCTTAACACCAAGAGTAGAATAGGGCCATTAGTTGGGTGGGGTGTGCAGGCTTATGCAATCAGGACATGGTAGTTATTCTTAATAGTTAATTATTAGGACCATTCTAAATATAAACTTTTTATTTACTGTAATGAACTATTTATTTAAGAGGTTCAGGTCTCACCAATAAAGTCAAGAACACTATAGAAATTTTATAGATGTGTATATTGTATGCCCAATGATATCCTACTGCATTTTGGGCTCCTCAGTAGGTCAAGCCACTGCATTTGTGTGCATCAAATGAAATAGCAAGCAGCCATATTATACGATAATGCAACACATTGTTCTGCTTCCCATACCTTCACATGTAGGTAGCGCTCTATCCCACTTTCCATTTGCTTGGCAATACAAAGTTGCATTGGATACCATTTTGTACCTGCAATATAGAACAACATATATATTTGAAGTTATATTTAACTTGTTAATTTTACATCTACTATCCACCTGATATATTGGTTTGTTTCCTCCTGATATATTATAAAGGATAGAACTATATCCATTTCTAGCCTTTATACACAAGGCTCAAAATTTTCTGGGATGCAATACTGGCCACAATAAAGCCATGCTCATTACCAATGATTCCACCTTTTAGTAGTTAACTGGTGAAACCCACAAGGTCATGCCTCTCACATTCAATGCAGAAGTCCCGAGGGAAGGGTGTGACTCCCTAATAAAGGCAGGCAATCAGGCTGAGACACACTTGGTCTTTCCAACGACACCACAAATTACCATCTCTGACATATAGATCTGGAGATACAGGGGTCCAAAGGACCCCTGCATCTCCTGTTATGGTAATCCCCAGCCAGGCTTGGGGAATCTGTGTTTCTGATGTTATCATGTGGGATGACGTCAATATGCGGGGGGCAGTTCCACAGCGTGGGCTGATTTCCAAGATGTTAGCTCGTTGTGTGGGAACGCTGCAATTGGTTAAAAATAGGGAGATCTCAGTAGTGTGGATAGGATGCACTCCGCATGACATCCACAGACGGAGAAGTAATCCCGATGACGCACTGAACACGTCCTCTGCAGCCAAGAAGTTAAAATAGCACCGAATTGATCCGACATACAGGGCTGATGTAAATGGAATATCTACAGCGTGGTACACAGGCCCATTATCAGCAACCGTCTGTCTTGTTTTTGAATGGCAATGAAAAAGCTATTTGTCAGACTAGGCAATAGAAAAGAAGATACTGGACAGATGACGATTGTAGGAAAAATTGTTATGACAGACAAATCTACCAATCTTGTATGTTTGAGATGTTCGGATGACAAAGGAGAACATTTTGAGACACAGACTCAATCAAAAGATGGTGGAGGAGTGCATGATACCATCTGTCAAGCATGGAGAAGGCAATGTGAAGGTCTGGTGGTTATTTGGTGGTGGTAAAGTAAGAGATTTATATAGGTACAAGGGACCTTAAGGAGGAAGTCAATAACTCCAGTTTTCCACGCCCTGCCATACCCTGTGAACAGAGCTTGATTGGACCAATGCACAGCTCCAAATTATGCAAGAACTATTTAGTGAAGATCGGTCAGCTGGTATTCTGTCTTTGGTGGAGTGACTAGATTTCAACCTTAGAGTTTTTGTGGGAGCAGCTTCACCGTATGGTTTAAGAAAAGCCCATAAAGCCAATGTTTGTTGGAGGAGCTACAGGAAGCATTAGGTGATATCTCTTCAGATTACCCCAACAAATTGACAACTTCAATGCGAAGACTCTGTAAGGCTGTAACCTCTGTGTAGGATTTGTTGTTGAGAGGAAAATTTGAAGAAAGCAATTATTATTTCACCTAAAGTTCATTTATTTTCAAGGAAAATAAGGAAGTTTCTAAGTGAACCCACATTTTTGAATGTCAGTGTGTATACCTACAAAATTAGAATGTCTGCCCTCAGTTTCAACATACATTTTTCATTAGGGTGCATACGAGAACTTTTAACTCCACTGCTGAAAACATGACCAGCAACATAGACAGAGCAGAGGTAAGCGAAGAAGCAATAGATGGAAAAGGGCAAAAGGTTTCAGCCAACAGAACTAGAAGAAATTTTTTTAACTAATAACTCTTGAAAAATGTACTCAAATTTTGAATGTATGGTCTCACAAATGAAGCGTCAGCAAGTGTTAGGTGTCCCCACCCTTTCAGCTGTTTTGGTGGACTGTGACAGCTTTCCAAACTGGGTGTATTTTCCTCCACCGAGAAGGCTGTCCGTGTACAGCTTTCTGGAGTTCTGTACACCAATGTACAACTCTCTGCATTGCTGTCCACCCAATGTCTCAAAGTGTATTTGCACTGAATGCCATCCAAATGGCTGAGTTTTCACGTCACTGGTAATGTCAGTTGCAGGAAGGAGAAGACCTATCACAGAAGGAGGCCCTGGCACTGAAAATATGGAGAATTCAAAAGGTGGGGTGGGAGTCGAAGGCATTTTAATATTTAATTAACCCATTAATAGGACTGCACTACAAAACAAAAACTGTACTTGATACTCACCTTTTGTCGCATGCATAAATTACAGAAGAGTCAAATAAAAATTTATTGGAAACCCTCTCCAGATAACCATTTTCTATGGATCCGGGATTTCCACATGATTTACCTAAAAAAAAAAAAAAAAAAATAGGACAGAAATTCTGCATCAGCAACTGAGTAGTCATATAGCACAGACCAAGCTATGCTTTTTAAATACAATTAATGCAAAATTGTTAATTCTATACTGAATAAATGGTTTTCTATGTTCATGTCTCTCGTTTTATACTATACAAGTATATAAACGACTTAGTGCGTATGTTTGGCCCCAGCCTAGGTGCATCTGTTGTGACCCCCATCCCAGCGTCCATTGTAGCTTTTCAGTGGATTAGCTGTGAGAACCACACAATCTAACGTTCGTAAATTTACACGGGCCACACGAGTATCTGAGCAGAAAGAATGTCCGTTCTCACAGACGTTCTTTCCGAACTTAAGTACGTCTCAGTCTAGGGGTAAACAAACAGACATTAACATACACCTATTTAACCCCAGAAACATTATACTTAAGAAAAATAAGTAAAAGGTGTGGGAAAGAAAGTGATAAAGAAATCCTATTCAGACTTTCATTTTTTTCCTCTGGGTTTCAGATGGATTAATTCTGCATGGTATTACTGATACATTTTTATACAGTAAATCATGATATTTAGTTTGTTTAGTCTATCACTGGAGGATCATAGTTATTCTGATGCAAAATGAAGGACCTGACACTCCATCCTGATATAAGGACAACATTATTCCCCACTCAGCAGCAGTGACAAGAATCCCATTGGTTGTCTGCTGTCTGGATTTAAGCAAGTATCAATATTAAGCAAATGCATTCTTCTCTTTCGCTATACATAATTGTTCTGAGTCAGAAAGATTTACATTAGACAATGTGCAAAAATGATAAAGAGCATAACTTTGTGTCCATTCGAGTATAAATCGATGATGTTCAGTGGCATGCCGAAAGGACACGAGTGCCTGAATTGGCCAAAAAAACGATAACACATATATTAAGTAATTTTCTATCAAATGAGCTCACCAGGCATTACAGGTGCACTTTAGTAGTGGTTTTCCTCGATATATAATAAACTATGTATTGTATTTCAAAATGCAAAGACTCAGGGCTATGTTACAATGCTGTTGTAAACATACCAGAGACATTATAGTCTATAGAGTTGTTAAGTTTACAACAGCTCTGTTTAAGTTGGCACCATCTTTTGTACTACTGCCCCTAGTGGGCTAAATCAATGTATTTGGTTTTCAGCTATACATTATTGATACTTATGCATACCCTGATCAGTCACAACATTAAAACCATCTGTCTAATATGTATGACCCACTGCCAAAAATGCTCTGATGCACTGAGCCATGGACTCCACTAGACCTCTGAATGTGTCCTGTGGAATCTGGCATCAAGACATTAGCAGTAGACCCATTAAGTCCTGCACGTTTTGATGTGGAGTCTCTAGGAATCGGATTTGTTGTTTCTGCACATCTCACAGGTGCAATCATTCGGATTGAGATTTGGGGAATTTGGAGGCCAAGGCAAAACCTTGAAATCGTTGTCATGTTCCTAAAACCATTCCTGAACAATTTTTACTGCGTGGCAGGGTGTGTTATCCTGCTGAAAAGGGCCACTGCCATCAGGGAACCCCATTGCCATGAAGGGTTGTAAATGGACTGTACCATCTCTAGGTAGGTGGTACGTGTCAAGTGAGTACTGACACTTTTCTTGCATTGAGAATTTCAGCAAATTGAGCTACAGTAGCTCTGCTGTGGGATTGGACCAGACTGGATAGCTTTCGCTCTCCATGTGCATCATTGAGCATTGGGTGCCTATAACTATGATGCTGGTTCACCGGTTGTCCTTCCTTTCACCACTTTTGGTAGGTACTAATCACAGCAAACAGGGAACACCCACAAGACTTTCTACTTTGCAGATGCTCTGTCCGAGCCATCACTGCCAGTTGTTCTAATGTTGTGGCTGATCAATGTAAAAAGGAATTAATTATAGAGTTAATTACCATCAAGTGAAACATTACAGAGGTGTCAAATAGGTCATGTATTTACAATTTTGTACTGGAACGGGTCTTTCTGCATAAGTGTCTACGGATCTATGAAAGACACTTAGAGGTTTATCCACTAAATGCCATTGTTCACCAGTTTTGGAAACTGAAAATAGCTGTTGTAGTATCCACCGTAAACGTCGCCGATCCAAAGAGGGAAATTCAAACAATGGCAGGTGATGTTTCATTGATGTTTGTTTCCTGAACTCAAGCAGCCCCCATGCAGCCAATGATGGTGATCAACCAAAGGGAAGGGGAGCTGCTGGAGAGCCACTGAGCGTGCTATGCCACCCATCAGCTTTAAGGCCCACCCACTGCGTGTGCTATGCCGCCCCTCAGCATTCAGGCCCACCCACCGCCGAGATGACATAACCTCTTAACAGCGCCAGGCGTGCTAATAAAGAAAACACACAAACAATGGAAATAAATTACTTACGGGTACATAATTTATCAGTAGACCACTTATACAGGCTGACACAGCGGACAGAGTTGCCTTTATCTGGAAATGGTTCAAAGCCTTCCACACAATGGAAGTGTACTATAGTGTCTTCCACGACTTGTCTCTGGTCATGAAACTCTTCATCCAACGTGACATGTTTTAAATCAAGAGCTTCGAATAGACACACACCTGACAAACAAACAGCACTTCATGTTTAAATATGGTCAGAGATGGTTGGTGTTTTTACTACATTATACTTTTACTATAAAGTCAACACACAGCTTTTCATACACATCAATTTACATGGCACCAAGAAGGGGCTTCGTTTGGCAAGAATGGAGATGGGCACAAATTAAGTTGTTAGCTTGAGAGAAAAAAAAACAACACCAAAATTAATCAATAAACAGGATTATGGACACATTTAGACCCTATGGCAACTTTAGGGATTAGTCGCTGTATCAGCGCCAAGTCAGAATATTTTCCAGTCACTGACCAATACCTGCAATGGCTCTGTGCACCACCGTGGGCATCAGCTACTGAAGTTCATAGGGCTCAACGGAGCCTCACTCAATTCTGCACGAATTTATGGCTCAGTTCTACAGTAATATTGGCAGCAGGCGTCAAGGTAAAAGCTGGAGCTCATGCCATTAGCTAAACAGCTTAGTTGTGATCTAGCCCTATATAAAATTTAATGTATTTAATACATTGCTAACAAGATCCCAGCATACAACAAACCCATTATTGATACATTCCCTGGGTTTATAGATTTTCATGGTTTATGGGTTTTAGCTCAATCCATGTGTATTGAATTCCTTCACGAAGGAAGCTGGAAGCCATGATGTAAATGATAAATGCTTTGCCTGCTGACATCATCTGCTCTCAGTGCCCCCGCAAAAGCAAGCGTCCTAGCAGAAGGCAGCCAATGGATTGGTTATGCGCATGCACATGCAGCTACCATCTATCGTTCTGAGCAGGCGTTGTCAAAATCACTTACAGAAGTACGCAATTTGTGTATCACAAGTTGCGCAGGTATGCAAAGTACATAAGACTTTTGCATTTCTGAAGTCCTGAGCTACCGGGAAGGAGCAGCATGCGCCAAGGGAGCAAAGGGGACTATTTTAAAACAAAAAAGAAAAAGAATTGGGAAGATGTTAAGGACATAAAGAGGAGTGGTGTGTGTATATTTTCATTAGAATGCCCATTAGTCTGTAAAATGAATCTCATAAATAAAGATGCCTAATGATAATTTTTCTTTGTTTCAGGTTTTTTTTTTATGTACTTTTAATCCATCATGTGCTCACATTATTACAGAGCTGCCTACACTGTAATCACCTCAACTGTTCTACACTTGGGGGAATTAGGGGGCTAATAATTTCTGAATTGTAGTGAGATTTAAAATCCATGCATAAAATTGAAGTGATCAGCTAAATAATAGGCAACTCCTTAGTGAGCACCTCTAAATGAGCAGAAATTAAACATTTAACGAATCTCACTTGCTTTCACGTCTCTTTTCCGAAGTAGACCTTCTCTTTCCTGGATAAGGTAAGTGAATATAGCTGATGGAGTCCAGTATAGGAATTATATTTCTCATACATTTATCTATATTGAAACTAATTTACAACTTGCATTCCCACCCCTCTCTATAAATATATTAACCCCTTCACTACCACGGTCTTTTCGCCAGGACCCACTGGATTTCTCACTGCAGTCAGTCTAAAAATTTATGTACCCATCATAAAATATATTTTAGGTACCTTTTATATGCAGTAAGGTTATTTGACAGGCCCAGGCTACACCTGCTGTCCAAAAAGAGTGTATAAAAATAAAGCTGGAGCTCTGTCTTTCCGTAAAAAGTAAAACAGAACCAGAAGCTTTTAAACACCTTCAGCACCTTGATTGACAAGTCTAAGGTGCTGAAAATTGGAGGGCATATTCTGGAGCTCATTTGGAAACTAATTTAATTTGCAGTAAAGAAAATTCCTTTGCATTGTTTCACAATATGACCAGATCGAGTTGACTTCTGCAGGAGCTTTTCAACATCTAGTATACTCTTAAACGCTGAAGTCAAAACACAAACGGAAAACTTGTGCATCAGCCGTTTCCCATTTGCAGCTCGCCTTTAACGTCTGTATTACGATAGAGCTGCTTTCCCAGCAGCTCAACTTGTAATACTTTGCAGCTGCAACATACCAGCAGCGGCACTGCGCACCACCTGTTATCAGCTCCAGAAGTTCATGAAGACAGACACAAGCTCATCCAATTGAGGGCCGGCCAGGATGGCAGAAGCATTCGTGAAGGAACACTGGGAAGTAATTGTTCTCAGTGTTCCTCTGTCCATGGATCAAGAAAGATGTGAATCACGCTGCTCTCCCCACCGAGGGATCTGAAATGAGTATGTGATTTTTTTGACGGCATTAGCTTAATGTGTTATGTGATTGTTCTTCCCCAAAAATCACTTAACACGAGCCTTTGAAAAACATTATTCTTTTCAGAATATCATCATGCACAGATGGTTGAACAAGATGGATAACTGATTCCTTATCTGCTATGGGCACATTAACATCTCCCATATAAAGTATAGGAGATATTAATGTACAGTACCTTGGAGCTACATCCAAGACGCAAGCTGAGCTTGTATCACAGATGGAATAGGACAACTTAAAATTAAGAACAGTGCTCAAGCCCTTATGCTGTATGGCTCAAGTGGTCTCCTTAGTGTCCTGATTGTGATCTGGCCCCAGGAGTTCGTGTGTGCTACCAAAATGCAAGATCTCCTGAACAAGTTGCTATATTTGGACATTTTTAGAGAAAGGTTAATATTTTTAAAGGTGAATTACCAAAAGGCCTATTACCTATTCTTTGCACAAACAACCAAAGAAAAGATGTCAAAAAATCTCATAAGAAAATATACCCATGTAGAACTTACCTACGCATTTAGGAGGTTCTGGTTCCCACAAACTATTGATGTTACATTTTATAGAGGGAGATCCTACCATATGAAAACCTTTATAACATTGAAAGGTGACAACAAAGTTGAAGGAATATAGATTACTATATCCTGAAACCTTCTTTGCATTGCGGACATATGGATCACCGCATTGAACCCCTAATAAAAAAATACAAATAATTTCTTAATACATATTCTTCAACGTGTCATTGAATTAATTTAACAGTCAGTAGCCAAGTCACACTACAATATACCATTACAATGTATTGTATTACATAGTTAGTAAATTAAAACTATTCAAGGATTTACAGCTATATGAAAGGATTTCATCTTTAAAATATATAATAAACAGCACAATCTGTTAATGGACACCCCTTCTTAAATTTAAGGTGTATTTATTGTAAAGAGAATATTTAATTTTATTAATATGTGGAATTCACCATTTATGCGATTTTGCAATTGACAAGAAATTTATTTTTGCATTTATACATTTTATCATCTAGTCTTATGGTCACTGACCAGGATATCTAGTTCAGCTGTAACTTGGTAAGGTAAAGGCTTAAAATGCTAATCAATATAGAGACTGTAACACAGTGGGTCAGAGCAGCAGGACCAAATAAATAAATGGTAACTCCCCTCCAATAAAAGAAAAAGATTTACAGTCAGGTCCAGAAATATTGGGACATCGACACAATTCTAACATCTTTGGCTCTATACACCACCACAATGGAGTTGGAATGAAACAAACACAATGTGCTTTAACTGCAGACTGCCAGCTTTAATTTGAGGGTATGTACATCCAACTCAGGTGAACGGTGTAGGACTTACAGCAGTTTGCAGATGTGCCTCCCACTTGTTAAGGGACCAAAAGTAATGGGACAATTGGCTTCTCTATCTGTTCCATGGCCAGGTGTGTGATATTCCCTCATTACCCCAATTACAATGTGCAGATAAAAGGCCCAGAGTTCATTTCAAGTGTGCTATTTGCATTTGGAATCTGTTGCTGTCAATTCTCAAGATGAGAACCAAAGAGCTGTCACTATCAGTGAAGCAAGCCATCATTAGAAGAAACAAAACAAACCCATCAGAGAGATAGCAAGAACATTAGGCGTGGCCAATACAACTGTTTGGAACATTCTCAAAAAGAAGGAACGCACCGGTGAGCTCAGCAACACCAAAAGACCCGGGAGACCACGGAAAACAACTGTGGTGGATGACCGAAGAATTATTTCCCTGGTGAAGAAAACATCCTTCACAACAGTTGGCCAGATCAAGACCACTCTGCTGGAGGTAGGTGTATGTGTGTCAAAGTCAACAATCAAGAGAAGACTTCACCAGAGTGAATACAGAGGGTTCACCACAAGATGTAAACCATTGGTGAGCCTCAAAAACAGAAAGGCCAGATTAGAGTTTGCCAAACAACACCTAACAAAGCCTTTCACAGTTCTGGAACAAGATCCTATGGACAGATGAGACCAAGATCAACTTGTACCAGAGTGATGGGAAGAGAAGAGTATGGAGAAGGAAAGGAACTGCTCATGATCCTAAGCATACCACCTCATCAGTGAAGCATGGTGGTGGTAGTAGTGTCATGGCGTGGGCTTGTATGGCTGCCAATGGAACTGGTTCTCTTGTATTTATTGATGATGTGACTGCTGACAAAAGCAGCAGGATGAATTCTTTAGTGTTTCGGGCAATATTATTTACTCACATTCAGCCAAATGCTGCAGAACTCATTGGACGGCGCTTCACAGTGCAGATGGACAATGGCCCAAAGCATACTGCAAAAGCAACCAAAGAGTTTTTGAAGGGACAGAAGTGGAATGTTATGCAATGGCCAAGTCAATCACCTGACCTGAATCCCATTGAGCATGCATTTCACTTGCTGAAGACAAAACTGAAATGAAAATGCCCCAAGAACAAGCAGGAACTGAAGACAGTAGAGGCCTGACAGAGCATCACCAGGGATGAAACCCAGCGTCTGGTGATGTCTATGTGTTCCAGACTTCAGGCTGTGATTGACTGCAAAGGATTTGCAACCAAGTATTAAGAAGGGAAAGTTTGATTTATGATTATTCTTCTGTCCCATTACTTTTGGTCCCTTAACAAGTGGGAGGCACATCTGCAAACTGCTGTAAGTCCTACACCGTTCACCTGAGTTGGATGTACATACCCTCAAATTAAAGCTGGCAGTCTGCAGTTAAAGCACATTGTGTTTGTTTCATTCCAACTCCATTGTGGTGGTGTATAGAGCAAAGATGTTAGAATTGTGTCGATGTCCCAATATTTCTGGATCTGACTGTATTTTGCAGTTTAAATGTTCTATTTGTTTATCAGAATAAAAAAAAATAGTAGCAAAAATGTTAGGGTTAGGGTTAACCCTAACCCTAAAACAAGCACAAATGGTACCCTGATAACTATCCCTAATTTCTAAAAATTTTCCAATTTCTAATGGAAAATGCTGCTCCATACCAGCCTGGAGCATCCAATTCAAATGGAGACAAATTTGGGGTCTTTTTTTTTTCTAGGCACAGCTTTTTACCATGGCATTTTTCTTGCTTTTTCCATGGAATGAAAACTAAAAATGTATTTTTTTTTTCCAAATATTTTGGTTTTATAGCGACCCGAGGGGGCCAGCTTTCTCTGCAAAACTACAGTTACAGTTACTTATACAGCCCCAACAGATTCTGTAGTGCTTTACAATGGGGAAGCACGAACAGGTAACGGAAAAAAATAATAAGACATAAGGAACAGTTGGCCCTGCCCATAGGATAGTGGTCCTGCTAAAACAGCACTTTATACAAGTGCTCAGCCAGACATCCTGTGAGTTTACAATCTAAGGGACTGAGGTAAGTGAAACAAAAGGGAGCAGGGGGAGTGTGGAGATAATTACCAGAGAGAGTATAGCAGACACAGCATGATTATAGACCAAGAGCTTGAGCATGATAAGGTTAAACCGAGAAAGAAGTGAAGCAGCTGGAAAAAGGAGCTTACATTATTGGGATAGGGGGTGGGTGGGGCATGCGGGTGGGACAGCAGAGGTGAGGATGGAAGTGAATGGTGGCTGTGGATACGAAATACAGAGTTTAGAGAGATAGCCATTGCATTAACAAAATCTACAACAGCGAGGAGCAGAATAGACTGAAAAACAGCACAGAATGAAACGAACAGGGTTATTCAAAGAGATGTGAAAAGTCACTACACGTTCGGTGACTTTTCGTTCTCCGCACTTCTAGGCGATTCGGCAATCCTAGTTCGCTGACCCTGCGTTGTATTCAGCAAGCACTGCAGGGCCCCCATAGTGCAGGGAATACTATCCGCAAACCCGCAGAACACTCACCGCAAAACCCGCAGAACCAGCTGGATTAACTCCGCCCAACACGCCGGAGAAACCCGAATAGCCGCCGATCATAGTGCAGAGCAGCCGCCAGAAAAAGCCGACATGCAGACGAACGAGTTGAAGAAAACCCAAAACGGTTCGCTTGAAAGTTTGAAAATTAAAACGCTGTTTGCAAAAAAACTACTGAACGAAAAGGTCTGAAATTTACATATAAGATCCAATGATTGATAATAAAAAGGTACCGTATGTTACAGAAAAAAGAAAAACGATTTAAAAAAAGTTTGCCCAAAAATGCCTAAAAGACCCTAAAAAAAATCTAGAAATAAGGAGACTTTTTACTGCAGAATATAATAATAAACGGTTTATTAGATATTGAATTAAAACGGGAATATTTTTAACATTGAAACCTATCGGATTCTCCTGAATAAACCTGTCGAATGAAATCACTGATCAGCAGGGCATGTCGGCAACTTTTCACTGCTGTTTTGTGTTCTCTAAATAGACGAAGCATTGCTTCTCTATGGGGAATTCACTGCCCTCGAACATGCACCGAACAGGCACTGTATGTGCAGGCAATTTGGCAACATTTGGCGAACTGTCTGCTCTCTGAATAGCCGAATGGCCAGGAAATGTAGCTGTACGCTGAATTTCAGTGTCGGGTTACATTTCGGGGCCAGATCGGCTCACTTTGAATAACCCTGCAAGAAAAATGGAGGGAAAGGAAAGAAAATTCATTAACTAGCAGTCAGGATAAAATATTATTAGAGCAGTAACAATGTGGCAAAAATTGTGTTGATTGAAGATAACCTTGCTTGTTACAGAGGGAAAGATTACGGGGAGTTCTGGGCATGTGTAAGAAAAAATTTAATTATATTATTTTGTTTAAATTTACTAAAAAAATTAAATTGTAAATTTTTTCTTTACAAACCTTTAGTTTTATAGAGAAAGATGACCACCACCTTTCTTTGCAAGAGAAAAAACACAAAACAAATCGGTGTTTAAAATTTTATTTTTTTCTTTCTTAAAGTTTGCTTTTATAATGGGGTTTTTTTGTGTTTTTTTTTACTTTTATAGATAAAGATGACCATTTTTTCTGTGTAAAAAAATATAAAAATATTTTTTAATTAATTTTTTTTCAGAGCAATGCGCCCCCCTGGGTGGCTGTGTTTGTATCAGGTTTCCTCCATTCTACCTTTAGCTGTGGCTTTAACCTCCCTTACAATAATTTATTTATTTATTTATTTATAAAGAATTTTACCAGGAAGGATACATTGAGATTTCTCTCGTTTTCAAGTATGTCCCGGGTTCAAGAGCATTGAAATTTTACAGTTGTTACAGAAATAAAGTAATAAATGCAAGATATTAAAAACAAAACACAAATAAACAGATTAACACTGAAAATAAATATGTAAGTAATATAGTTACTATGTTACATGTTTACAGGTGCATTCTGTACCGAGGTATGCTAGTAAGGAGCTCTTGAGTGACTTTAGACCGGGGGAAGATTTGATGGCGTCTGGGAGGTTATTCCATAACTGCGGTGCTCTGTAGGAAAATGAGGATCGAGCCACTGTCTTTTTGTATTGTGGTATTGCAAGTAAGGTGCAGGTACTGGATTGGAGGTTATAGGATGACGGAACTGCTGGAGGAAGCAGTCTATTCAGGTAGGGTGGTAGCTTCCCAGAAAAGCTCTTAAACACCAGGTTGGAAAGGTGAAGGGTGCGTCTAGATTGTCTGCAAAACCATGTTTTAGATGCTCAACATGCAATTTCAGGGATAATACTTGTAAAGAAAGGAATAATATTTTATAAAGTGAAAAAGAAATTAAATAAATTCTGTACCAACATTTGCATTCAGGGGCATCAGAGCTCCAGGTTCCATGTTCAGTGCAAAACATAGAAGATTCCCCAATAACGTCTAATCCTTTTGAACAGGAATATGTCACAGAGTCCAGATACTGGTATTCATCCCTCAATGGATGGTAGTTCCCATTTGTTATTGTGACAGGTTCTGTGCAGATTACAGCTGGCAAAAAAAATAAAAATAATAATCTTCATATTACAGTTCATTAAAAGCAAATATTTTCAATTTTCTTCGATACTTGGTCATAATAGTACAGAACAAAACTTATTGAAGACTGTTTTTTATCACTACAAGCGGCATCTACACATGGACATTCGTTTTCAAACATATTAAGACTTTAGTTAATAATTAATTCATTGTGCAGTAACAATCATTTGTGTATCCATGCAGGCTCATTTACCAATAACAAACTGATTTTTAAAGAAGCAAAAATAATCAGTCTGAATTTCCGATGAAGCAAATCAATGGTTCAATGAAATTCAGACAGACGAAAAAGTTTGTAATTTTCAGAGATGCTGAAAATAACAAACCAAATAATTTTGCCTGTGCCCTTCTAGAAATAACTTTGCACACACACACACTCAAGTTGTGGTGGAGGGCTAAATGTGAGTTTAAAAGCTTCCACAAAGCAAATAATAAAGTTTATAATCGTAGAAGACATATACACATCCCAGCAATTCAGAGAACTGCTTCACATAGCTCATGTGCTACATTCCCCATATGCAGCAAGAAACTCTGGGTAGGACATGCAAATCAAGTCTTCAATTTCCCAGTTTTTTGCACCCTGGGTATATACAGTGTATATATATATATATATATATCACGCACTGTATTTATAGACTTAGGCCACCACCAGCTAAATTGTTTTAGCAAACTTTTAAATGAACGTCCATATTTTAATTATTAATATACAAACAGAAAATACAGGAAATATATACACAAATTTAATAAAAAAACAAAAACACAATTTTCAGAACAAAACAGCTTCTGCAGGCAAATGTCAGTATTTAGTGTGACCTCCCTTGGCACTAAGCACATCATGAACTCTTTTTGGGGAAATTGTTCTGATGTTTTCTGACATAGGACACTATTCCGTGCCCTACACTTAAATGGGGACGCAAACGGGGAAAACCTATGCCTGCAGGTTTCCCCTTAGCATCCCCGTTTTAGCGCTATATTACGGAGCAAGTGCTGATTCAGCAGCCTGACTTGTAACTCTGCGCTAAACTCCTCACATCACCTCCTGGAGTCCATAGAACTCCAGGGAAGATTGTGCTGCCCGGCCATGTGACCTGTACGATTTTGCAGAGTGATTCGCGGAGGGAGACTGGGAACTATTTGTCCCCAGTCTAACTCTGCTCCCGGTGGCAAGAAGCAGGATGACAGGTGAGTATCTGATTTTTTTGGTGGGGGGGCGGTTTCCGCTGGTGCTATCTGATTCCGCAGAAGCAGAATCAGTTAGCACCAGTTTGGAGCTGTGGTTAACTTTTTACTTACCGCAGAGTTGTAATCCTCTGTAAGACTTTGTAATCCTAACCGTAATTACTCTTTGCGCTCCCCATGTTAAGTATAGGGTGTGCAAAGTAAAGTAAGCTCACGGAAGGGAGCATAATCAACGACGTGCTAGCGTTAATCTTCTGGTATATTATACAAGGCTTCTCTCAGCACTTTCCAGAGTTCTTCTTTAGTTTTAGGTTGCCTTTTATTTTGGACAAACATGGACTGGCCTCTACAAATAGGGTTTCACTGCATTAGCACTGTGCTAGGGATCGGCATCATGCTGAAAAATAAAAGCATTCCCAATCAGGTGCTTTCCAAAAGGGATGGCATGAGGAATTAAAAACTATCTGCCCTTGCATTCATTCACAAATCGCATCAATTCGGATAATATCCCCATTAACACTGGCAGAAACTTAGCCCAAAACTAGGACAGACCCTCCGCCATATTTCAATGAATGCTGCAAGCACAAATTTTTTTCAGCTCTTTCCAAATCTTCTCACATATTGTCGTCAACTGAAGCCAAAAATTTCAAACTTGGTTTCATCACCCCATAATACTCTTTTCCACTAATCTTCATTCCAATCTTTGTAAGCTTTAGCATATCTTAGCCAATTTACCCGGTTTCCCTTCCAAAAAAAATGGTTTATTGGCTGCTACCCTTCCACAAAGACCATTCCTGATCCAGTTTCTCTGGACTGTAGAAGGGTCAACTCGGCATCCCAATGAAGCTGCCAGACGTTGAGCCAGATCCTTGCTGGGCTTCTTCTGGTCCCTCAAAGAAGAAAATCTTAGATAAGTCTCAGGCCTTTAACATTTTCGTGGTTTTCCAGTCCTTTTTTTTTGTCCTTGACCTCTCCCAATTCTTCAGATTTCTTTATAACGGCTGGAATATCACCATAGCCTACAGAAGCTGTTTTTCCAGATTTTTTTTTCCTTTTTTTTAATACTTCATACAACTTTCCGGTATTTTCTGGTTGTGGTCTAATTAAGAGACTGATACTGTATATAATTATATATGGTCATTATACCATTGCAAAACAAAAAATCTAATGGTGGCCTAAATGTTTTGCACAGTACTACTGTGTATATATTCTGATATTTGCTATTTTTTACTCCAAGGCATAAAAATCATTTGACACTTCAAAGAAAAAAAAAATAACACCTTCACATTCAGGTACTTCATTGCTCCACTGTCCATTTGCCAAACATTCTCTAGAATTTCTTTTTGAATTCATTCGGTATCTATTAAATAAAAAAAAAAGGGAACAGAATGTGGGTTTATATTATACACAATTATTCAACAGATGTCACATGTCACATGTGTGTACAGGCAACCTGTAAGGTTCCTATTACAAAATTCACAATGTTACTGTAAAACCTAAATTTTATACACAACACTTCTTTTGTATGAAAAACTTTCAATCTACGTACAGTAAAACCCAGTTTTCATTATAATTTCTGACTCAAATGCCTCTACTGCAAAAAACACTATTGTACAGTAAACCCACAACTCGCAATGCCTACTGTAAAATACACTATTTTAAAGCTAACCCACAAGTCCCAATGTCCATACTCTTAAACACAATTTTACTTTTTCTTTAAACTTTTTTTATTCAAAAATGAACAGGTGTGTGACAATGGCTTTTCATGGATAAGTAAGTACAGTATCACGCTTTTTCAAACTTGAGAATATAAAAAGCATGAAGAAAAGTGAATAGAGAAAGAGATGAAGATAAGAAAAAAGAGAAATGGGGTTGTTATGCTGATTGTGTGTGCGCCTATGAGCCCCCAAACTCTCCCCCAACCACACATCCACTCTGCGAGCAGCATTAAACATAAAAATTTAGCAGAACTCACCCAGGGACACAATATTGTACGGCGTAAACAACAGGTGTTAATTAGTGTTTGGAAATAACATGTGCTTCTAATTAGTCTGGTCTCATGAATTTGATACATTGCCCGCAGACTGGGTGTGGCTCCTGCACATGTATGAACACTGTGCTTCTGAATTCTAAGAAGTGTTCATTTCTACTACATGTTCCTTTGATATGCTGTTTAACCCCTTAAGGACCAGGGCTCTGAAAAGCCAATCATTAATGATGTAGATGTTACGTCATTTGTCATCAAGGGCTTAATAAAATCTTTATCACACTCCTTAGATTTAAACGTAATACTCCAGTATTTGTATGTCATGTACCTCTCCCCAAGGGCCTATGTGAGCATACAATTATTATTGTGTTAGATCTATAGTTTTGGTGCAAGCGTGGTGGAAGGGCTTGCTGCTTCTGCATTAGTAACACAACACAACGTGAAAATGTCTATCATAAAGCATACAAGCTGAGTCCCTAGAGTCTCTGACTTTCCATTGTCATATATACCTTGCTTTATACATATAATACATTTCCTCATCTAACAGGATAGTAGCCAGTCCATGTGCATTTTAACCCCTTAAGGGTGGCTAGGTGTCATGTGTGGGTCTCTGATGGCAATATTTCTATACATCCTACAAATCCGCCAATTCACGGGCAGGTTGTGGGGACCTCCTAGGCACGATATTTGAAGGAATTTTTCGTTTTTATTTTTTTTAAATTTAAGATTTTATTTTGTAAATAAAGTCAGCAGAAAATCAAACAAATGTAAGCAAGGGCCACGCAGGGCCAACTACAGCAGAATTACCACGTGTGTAAAATAACAAACAGCTCCTGTTAGGGGGGGGTCTCAGCGTATAATAGTAATCAATAGGGGGGAGGGGAAGGGGGGGGTATGGTGTGGTGCGAAAAAGGCCGACCAGCCAACAAAAATGCGATGGCGTCTTCACACGCAGGGTCAAGACTTTTGTAGGTGAGGGGAGGGTCGTAAAGAAAAAAGGGGGGGGTGTCTCAAAAAGAAAACTCCAAGAAATGCAGAAAAACAAGGAAATGGGAAGGATGGGAAGGGGTTAATAGGCAAAACTCAGTCTCAGCAGGGGGGGTCAATAAAAATTGCATCAGAAAATGGTGCGGCTCGGATACACAGTCCAACTGTCCCTTCAGCCAGCATCCAGAAATAAAATCGGGCGAGGTGCAGGTAGCGCGACCGCCAGTAGGCCATGGCACCCCCCAGCCGCCCGACCCTCAACATAGGAGAAAACATCAGGGCCTTGCAACGCTCGTGCCGTTCCGTAATGTCCGCCTCCAAGGTTCCTGGGCAGAACTCCCCGGTACTTCGATGTGTGCATCTGCGCCTTCCCTACCGTCAGCTTGGGGGGAAGCTGTGTCCCAGGTCCGCCGGAAAACAAGACTCGTCGTGAGGGCCAGGCCAGCCCGTGGGCACCTCCGCTGGATCTCCTCCGTTGGGCTGCTTGACGTCGCCGCGTGTGCGGCCGTGCTTTTCGGATCGCCCACCTAGCGGGACCGCCTGTCCCGGGTCCCCGAGGGGGCACCATCAACATCCAACTCGCCAACTTGACTGCTCTCCAGGGGGTGCGGGTAGAGGTCCTAGCGCAAGCAGGTAGAACCGGAATCCCATCTAGGCCGCTATTCTTGTCGCCCTTCTCCTCGGGTGTAGTAGCAGCAGGGCAGGTCACCGCGGCGTGCTGCAACGAATCAACCCCAGTCCCAAGCAGCCGCTGAGTCTCCCCTCGGCAGCATAGGAGCGCGGTCAGCATCTTGCGCCAAACCCCCCTAGTGAGAGGGCTGTCCTCATCTTCTCCCTCCAGTACAAGCAGGCACGCGTCTAAGCCGCGAATAGCGGCTTCCATATCCCCGGTGGAGGGAGGAAGTGCATCCTGTCCTGCGGGTCCGTCCGCCGCCCCCACATACCCAACATCCAAGACGGCCAGGAGATGGGGGCCCTCCATCTCCGCCATCTGCGCTGCAGGTCCAGTGCGGGGCGTGCGGCCAGCGCCACGCGGTCGAAGGTCTGTACTCAGACGAAAGGCCCCAAGATGGCCGCCGACATCTCACTCCAGCCCAGCAGCCGCAGCGGTCAGGATCGTCTCTGGTCCGTAGGGGGGGACTAAACGGCCTCCGGGCATCGCAGAACCGGTGGCCAACGTCCTGGACCCAAATTCAGCCAAAAGCGGGCACTTAAACGTCAGCTAGAGGTCCCTAACAGGAGCAGACATGCGGAGCTCCAGCAAAACACGTCCGCTCCTGTGAACAGTCGGCCACGCCCACCCTCGTTTTTATTTTTAACCCTTATTTTATGGAAAACTCAGTGAACAGTGATGCTGCACTAACTCAACTCATTTACCATACTGCCTGCAAGTGTGTATCTGGGGAAGCAACGCATTGTTTAATTCACAACCTAGACCGTGGCGCTGCAGTGAGGACAGACAGGGGGACTTTGGAACTTGCATCCCTGAATTGTACACCGCACAAGGTTAAGTGATTGTCATTGGAAAGGTCAGAGTCTAGTCTTTACAATGATACCAAACATGACCATGTAATGTGTAAAAATAAAAAAATTGAAAACAGTAAATGCTAAATATTTTTTTGCTGTTCTACAGAAGAGGCAATATATGCTTTTACATATAAAACAATGCGGCTGGATTCACTGCCCTCCAACCATTTGACCCCACTGACTCCCTCACTCTCTGCCCCCTCTTCTACTATCAGGGTTATTCAGAGAGCGTGAAAAGCAAGAGAATGACTGGAGAATGAAAAAGTCTAGGTCAAAATAGCCAAACCAGAAAAATTCTCCCTTTCATCTCACTTTCCAAAATTGGCTATTTTGACCTAGAATTTTTCATTCTCCAGCCATTCTCCAGTCATTCTCCTGCTTTTCACGCTCTCTGAATAACCCTGTATGTCTTCCTTTTCTCCGGTCTCGGAGGAGGAGGTCTCAGAACTTCTCATGTCCTCCTGCCCGATCATCTGTCCACTTGATTCCATCCCCTCACACCTTATTCGGCCTGTCCTACCAGTTACTGTCCCTGCTTTGACTCATATTTTTAACCTCTCCTCTGGAATCCTCCCCTCTGTATTCAAACATGCTTTGATCACCCCCATTCTTAAAAAGCCATCTCTTGATCCTACCTCCCTCTTGAACTACTGTCCCATCTCTCTGCTCCGCTTTGCCTCCAAAATCCTAGAACATTTGGTCTATAAACAGCTAACCAGTTTCCTTCCTGCTAACTCTCTACTCGGTCTGCACCAGTCTAGCTTTCACTCCCAACAATCTACTGAGACTGCTCTGACCAAGGTGACTAATGATTTATTTGCCACTGAAACCAAATGTCACTTTACCCTCCTTATTCTTCTTGACCTTTCTGCTGCATTTGACACTGTTGATCACCCTCTCCTGCTCCTAACACTGCATCAACTTGGCTTCAGTGACACTGCTCTCTCCTGGTCCTCTTCTTATCTCTCTTTTCACTCCTTCAGTGTCCTTTGATGGTGTCTCTTCACCACCAGTTCCTTTATAGGTTGGGGTACCTCAAGGCTCTGTTCTTGGTCCTCTACTCTTCTCGCTCTATACCATCTCTTTGGACAACCTCATCTCTTCCTATGGATTCCAATATCACCTCCTATGCTGATGACACCCAAATCTACCTTTCCTCTCTTGATCTCTCTACTCCGGTGTTGGACCGTGTTACAGCCTGCTTATCGGCTGTCTCCAACTGGATGACTTCCCATTTCCTAAATCTCAACCTCTTGAAAACTAAACTTCTCACCTTCCCTACATCTAAAACCTCCATTCCTGCACCCATTTCTCGTCAGGTGAATGGTGTCACCATTACTTCTACCTCTCAGGCTTGTTGCCTCAGGGTCCTCTTGGACTCCGATCTATTATTTACTGCTCACATTCAGTCACTCATCAAATCTTGCTACTTCCACCTAAAAAACAATGCACGTATCCATCCCTTTCTTAATACAGACTCTACTAAAATGCTCATCCAAGCTCTTATTATCTCCCACCTCGACTACTGTAACCTCCTAAGAGATTCCAGATTCTGCCTCTGCAGTCTGTAATGAACGCCTGTGCCAGACTCATACACCTCACCTCCTGCACCTCTCACACCTACCCCCTTTGTCAATCTCTACACTGGCTTCCTGTCTCCTATAGAATCCAATTCAAAACATTGGTACTACTCACATACAAAGCTCTCCACAACCGCGTCCTGTAGGCAGCCTACATCTCCTCTCTTATTAGCAGGTACATCCCATCCCGACCACTTTGCTCTGCCAATGATCTGATGCTATCAGTTCCTCATACCCGCACCACCAACTTTCGCCTTCAGGACTTCTCTCGAGCTGCCCCCTTTCTATGGAACTCCCTCCCCCGCAACAGACTCTCCCCGTCTCTCCAGTCCTTCAAGAAGTCTCTGAAAACGGATTACTTTAGAGAAGCCTATCAGCTCACTTTATGATCCCCACTGCACATTTCTTGCTACATCTTCCCATTCAGCCCTCATGCAACCCGCTACTTCAAATACTCTATTCGCTCTCACCTAATGTGTCACCCCTCTCCTCTTAGATTGTAAGCTCTGGAGCAGCGTCCCCTCTCCTTAGATTGTAAGCTCTGGAGCAGGGTCCCCTCTCCTCTTAGATTGTAAACTCTGGAGCAGGGTCCTCTCTCCTCTTAGATTGTAAACTCTCGAGCAGGATCCTCCTTCATTCTGTTTAGTGTGTGTAACATATGGATGTTTGTTATTCTGTTTCTCCCATTGTACAGCGCTAAGGAATTTGTTGGCGCTTTATAAATACTTGTAACTGTAACTAAATCTACTAAAGCAACAGATTCTGCCTCTTTTGATTTGAGCGCAGAGAAAAACAGTTCTTTAGGTTTTTAAAATGTATTTTTACATTTAACTCAGTGCGTCCTGCCAAGTGCTCCTCCTGTGCGATGGACGCGCTGAGCACGTCCATGCACAGGAGGCAGCAATCGGCCGGGATTCTGGCCGATTGCTGGCCCCTCCGGTGCAGATCCTGAACAGCTGAGAGCAGCCAGATCCTTGGGAGCGCTGAGAGCAGCCAGATTCTTGGGAGCGCTGAGAGCAGCCATATTCTTGGGAGCGCTGAGAGCAGCCATATCCTTGGGAGCGCTGAGAGCAGCCAGATCCTTGGGAAGGCTGAGAGTAGCCAGATCCTGCTAAGCACTGAATCTACGTAACCTGTGAATATCTGGCTCCAATACTAGCCAGTGCCTCTAGCAAGACTGCTTACATCTCCATTTCCCAGACCAATGCAGGCATTTCATTCCGATGAACAATGCCTTGCACATACCGGTCCCTGCTGCTGGGGAGTATATGTTCTGGAGAGTCAGTGTGATGCTATCATGGTCATTATATCCAAATGAACTGTGTATTTTACTATACTGATATAACATAATGGACCCGGGTGTATTTTGGGGAACGTAGTGTGGGGGGGCAGCATTTCAGCCTTCGCTCTAGGCAGCACAATGTCTTGGGCCGGCCCTGGGCTAGAGGGACATATGAGGTATCATTGGAAAGGCCAGATTATGTTACCAAATATAACCAGGTTAAAATTATGTAAAAATATAATAAAATATTACTTTTTCTCTTTTTTTTTATAACGTAGCACTATTCAGATTGCAATTATAAAGTGAACAGTGATGCTGCGCTAACTCAACTTCTCATTTCCCACATGGCCAGCACATGTGGAGCTGATGATGCATTGCATTGTTTCATTGACTGGCTAGACTGTGGCACTGCAGTGAGGAGAGACAGGGGGACTTTGAAACCTGCATCTCTGAATTCACTAGCATTGCTAGGGGGGGCGGGGGGCGGCCCGCACCGGGTGACACCCTAAAAAAAATATATATATATTTATTTTTTTACATAAAACGATTTTACCAGGAAGGATACATTGAGAATTCTCTCATTTTCAAGTATGTCCTGGGTAGGCAAGGGCTAGGCTGGCACTTTCCAGGGGGCAGCAAAAAAAACACCACTAAAGGGGATATTCAGAGAGCACAGAAATGATGCAGACATTTCAGTGTTCTGTTGTTCCCCGCACTTTGGGGAATCTAATTTCCTTGGTGAATTCACCACAGGGTCCCTGAAGTGCAGGGAATCAGCCACCGAATGCCACCGCGAACCCGTCACCAGCTGTTTTCAAAAAAACTACTGAACGAAAATGTCTGGAATTAACATATAAGATCCTATGAATGATAATAAAAAGGGCTGTTAGAAAGAAAAAAAATAGGCATTTTTCAAAAAAAAATCCAAATAGATACTAAGAAAATAAAATCAACAAATAAAAGACTTTTTTACTATAGATTAATGGAATAAACGTTTTATTAGATATTGGGTAATAACGGGAATATTTTTAACATTGAAACCTATGCAGGGTTATTCAGAGAGAGGTGAAAACCTTGAGAATTTATTTATTTATTTATAAAGGATTTTACCAGGAAGGATACATTGAGATTTCTCTCGTTTTCAAGTACGAGAAAAGAACTTTTAGGCTGGGGTCAGACGAGCGTAGTGTTCACGTCCGTGATTGCGCCTAAAAGTACGTCCGTGATAGCATGAAAGAAAGTCCATTGGAGCCTGACACATGAAGTACGTCCGCACTGAACTGCGGACGCACAACGGCCGCGGCAAACGGACGCAAGGCAGGTAAGAACGTACAACCCCTAGAACGGCCGCACAAAGTGCGCTGCGTCCGCAACGTCCGCATAGCTTTGTGTGTGAGTGATGGAACGTGGTCAGACGGGCTGCATTTATACGTCCAGCATTTTTCACGGACAAAATGGTTTTGCTTTTTAATTTATTTTCCCTCCTACATCCGTCAAAATATATGTGAGTGAAAAAAACGGACTGTGTGGCCACTACTGTGTCTTCCGTACTGACGTACGTCCGTGTGCACGGACGTACAGTCCGTAGAAATCACGCTCGTCTGACCCTAGCCTAAATGTTCTTGAAAAGGGTTCAAGAACATTAAAATGTTACAGTTGTTACAGAAATACAAAGTAATACAATGTAAGATATTAAAAAAACACAAATATACAGATTAACAGAAAATAAATATGTTGGAAATAGTCATTATGTTACATGTTTACAGGTGCATTCCGTATTGAGGTATGTTAATAGGGAACTTTAAGGCTAGGGTCAGATGAGCGCATTTTGTACGGACTGTGCGTCCGTGTAGTACGGACGTACTTTCTGACTGACGACAAGGTAGTGGCCACACAGTCCGTTTTTTTCACTGATGTATTTTTTGACTGATGTAGCAGGGAAAATAAATTACAATGAAAAAACATTTTTTTCGTCAAAAATGCTGGACGTATAAATGCAGTCCATCTGACCACGCTCCATCACTCACACACAAAGCTATGCGGACGTTGCAGACGTGGCGCACTCCGCACGTCCTTTCTAGCAGTATTACGTTCTTGCCTAACCTGCGTCCGTTTGCAGCGTCCGTCAGCCTCCACACTTCTGTGCGGACGTACTTCGTGTGTGGGGCTCCATTTAACACAATTGTATGCTATCACGGACGTACTTACAGTTGTGTTCAAAATTATTCAACCCCCAATGCTGTAAAGGGTTTTAGGGAATTTAGTGTACATTTGTAATTGTATTCAGAATGAAATCCTACAAGGACTTTTTAAAGATTCATATGCAACTAAAATGACATCAACTGGTTTTGTAATACAGTAGTAAATGTTTATTTTGTGAATTCTTCATTGACACAATTATTCAACCCCTTAAAGACTACCACTCTGAAGAACAGAGGTTCATTCAAGTGTTTTCATTCAGGTATTGAAAACACCTGTGGATGTCACGGAGCAGCAATAAAGCATAATAAGCACCAATTAGGCAGCTTTAAAATGACTGTGATACTCAACTCCTTCTAGACATTTACTGGTGTGGTTACAAACATGGTGAAGTCAAGAGAAATGGTCCAGGAAGACAAGAGAAGAGGTGATTACTCTTCACAGGAAGGGCAATGGCTATAAGAAGATTGCAAAGATGTTAAACATACCAAGAGAGACCATAGGAAGCATCATTCGCAAATTCAAGGCAAAGGGCACTGTTGAAACGCTACCTGGTCGTGGCAGAAAGAAGATGCTGACTTTGACTGCTGTGCGCTACCTGAAGCGTAGAGTGGAGAAAAGTCCCCGTGTGACTGCTGAGGAACTGAGAAAAGATTTGTCAGATGTGGGTACTGAAGTTTCAGCTCAGACAATATGGCGCACACTGCGTAATGAAGGCCTCCATGCCAGAACTCCCAGGCGCACCCCCTTGCTGTCTCCAAAGAATAAGAAGAGTCGACTGCAGTATGCCAAAAGTCATGTGGACAAACCACAGAAGTTTTGGGATAGTGTTCTGTGGACTGATGAAACAAAATTAGAACTGTTTGGGCCCATGGATCAACGCTATGTTTGGAGGAGGAAGAACAAGGCCTATGAAGAAAAGAACACCTTGCCTACTGTGAAGCATGGCGGGGGGTCAATCATGCTTTGGGGCTGTTTTGCTTCTACAGGTACAGGGAAGCTTCAGCATGTGCAAGGTACCATGAATTCTCTTCAGTACCAGGAGATATTGGATGACAATGTGATGCAGTCCGTCACAAACCTGAGGCTTGGGAGACGTTGGACCTTTCAACCGGACAATGATCCCAAGCATACCTCCAAGTCCACTAGCGCATGGTTGCAGATTAAAGGCTGGAACATTTTGGAGTGGCCATCGCAGTCACCTGACTTAAATCCGATTGAGAACCTCTGGTGGGACTTAAAGAAAGCAGTTGCAGTGCGCAAGCCTAAGAATGTGACTGAACTGGAGGCTTTTGCCCATGACGAATGGGCGAAGATACCCGTAGATCGCAGCAAGACACTTGTGTCAAGCTATGCTTCACGTTTAAAAGCTGTTATAACTGTAAAAGGATGTTGTACTGAGTACTAAGATTGAATGTCACTTGGGGGTTGAATAAAACTGATAATGATGTGAGCACAGAAAAGACATTTGTGGTTATTTCATTATAAATGTTATGTTATATTTGTCTGACCTACACGTGCCTCTTTGATTTAATTGTAAGCAAGATGACTGAATGATCAAAATCAATGTCAAACTGGCCAAAACACTCAATTTCAGTGGGGGTTGAATAATTTTGAACACAACTGTATGTGCGGGCAACAGGGACGTTAACACTTTGTTCGTCTGACCCCAGCCTAATCGGGAGCTCTTGAGTGACTTTAGACTGGGGGAAGATTTGATGGCGTCTGGGAGGTTATTCCATAACTGTGTCTTTTTGTATTGTGGTATTGCAAGTAAGGTGCTGGTCCTGGATTGGAGGTTATAGGATGAGGGAACTGCTGGAGGAAGCAGTCTATTCAGATAGGGTGGCAGCTTCCCAGAAAAGCTCTTAAACACCAGGTTGGAAAGGTGAAGGGTGTATTTAGACTCCAGAGATGGCCAGTTTAGCTCTTTTAACAGGTCACAATGGAGGGTCATGTAGTTATATTGTAGCACAAAGCGGCAGCATGAGTTATACAATGTGGTAAGTTTCTGAAGGTGTGTTTGCGGGCCGCTGCATACACTACATCTCCGTAATCAATAGCTGGCATAAGCATTTGTTGTACAATCTGCATCTTACTGTGGGGTTCAGGCAGGATTTGTTTCTGTACAGGGCACCTAGTTTGGGGTAAAGTTTAGATGAGAGTTTTTCGATGTGGGGGCCAAAGGATAGATTTGGGTCTAACCACATACCTAGATATTTGATAGAAGTGACTGTGGTCAGCGTGCCATTTGAGTTTGTCCCCACACATAGATGGGGATTTTGCAATTTATGTAGTTTTGGTGCTGTTCCAAAGAGCATCGTTATCGTTTTGTCAGTATTTAAAAAAGGTTTGTTGTGTTTGATCCACTTTTTTACCTCTGTGAATTGTTCTTCAGCACGGCCTCCAGTTGTGGGAGATTTGGTTTGCTGGTATAGATTACGGTGTCGTCTGCTTACATGTGTACAGTTGAGGCTTTGCAGATGTTAGGCAGATCATTTATGAATATTGTAAATAGCAGGGGACCGAGTATTGAGCCATGGGGTACACCGCAAGTGACTGGGAGGGGGAGGGAGGACCTACCAGAAATGGACAAATATTGCCATCGGTCGGATACATATGATTGAAACCAGGTTAGCATGCGATCACGAATACCAGAGTCTTTAAGTTTTTTTAACAAGATGCCATGGTCTACTGTGTCAAAGGCTTTGGCAAAATCAAGGAAGATGGCTCCAGTTAGGTTTCCTTGTTCCATGCCAGCTTGGATATCATTGCAGACTTTTAAAAGGGCGGTTGTAGTTGAGTGATTTGGACGAAAGCCTGATTGATCCGTGGTTAAATAGTTCCAACATTGATAATAATCACGTAAATGTGTGTAGACGTATTTTTCCAAAATTTTTGACATTACAGGGAGCAATGATATTGGACGGTAGTTGGATACCAAAGTACTGTCACCACTTTTATGGATAGGTACCACTCTCAGTCTTCCAGAGTTTGTGTATGTATCCAGTCGCCAGTGATTCATTGATTAGGGTTGTGACAGGATTTGCAATTGCCGATGCACTGATTTTTAGCAGCATTGCTGGTATTTGATCAGTTAAAGACTGGTATTTCATTTTTTGGTTACGGAGGAGTTTATTAATGACACTGACAGGCACTGGTCTAAAACTGAATTCCTGTCTGATACAGAGTCTTTGCACAGCTGGAGGGGCCTGACCTGCGTGTGGTCTTTCTGATTGCATGTCATTTCCTAGCTTAGCAATCAGGGTAGTGGCACATCCAACAAAATAATCATTATACTGTGCCTATTGTACAGCGCTGCGGAATATGCTGGCGCTTTATAAATAAAGAATAATAATAATAATAAGGCATTTGCTACATCTAGGGGGTCTTGCAGGGTTTGGTTGTTTACTTTGACAGAAGCCGGCTGGGAGTGGACAGCGGGTGCTTGTATGTTACTTATGGTTTTCCAAAAGTTTCTAGGGTTTGATATGTTATTGTTTAGATTTTCATTGAAGTAATGGGCTTTTGCCATTTTTGTTTGTTTTGTGCATGCATACTGGCATTTTCGGTATTCATAGTGATCGTTCATGGAACCAGTAGTCTTGAAAGTTGACCACAGTGAATCTCTAAGCTGGTACATTAGTGTAAGATCAGCTGTAACCCAGGGGATATGGGTCCCTCTTACTCGCACTTTACGCAGCGGGGCATGGGAATTCCAGATTTGCAGGAGCTCGGACTAAAAGTATGCAATTGCACAGTCTAGGTCTGGGATTAGGTTTAGTCTGTACCATGGGAGCTGTTTGAGATCACTTAGGAAGGATTCAAGAATAAATTTCTTGAAAGACCTGCTGGTTATTACCTTTTGGGGGAGTTTTTGTGGCCTTTATTTTACGCACGCAGTACAGAAGACAGTGGTCACTAAAGCTATTAGCGAGAACGCCTGCCTCCTGTATTCTATCAGGATATGAGGAGAGAATCCAGTCCAGCAAGGTATGATTAGGGCTTTTCATATTAATGCGAGTGGGGGAAGAGATTAATTGAGTTAGTTGCAAAGTTTTAAACAGCGAGCAGTGTTTATTGTTTTTAGGATTTAGCCAATCTGTATTAAAATCGCCGAGGACCAGCAGTTCACTTTTTTGGTTTTGTGCAATGTAGAGGTCGGCAGGGCTGGGTCCTGGATGGACAATATGTTTCACCCCTATTTGGGTTGTGGACCCTTTAAGGGCAACCACAGGGTTAATCTTCCTGTCCAGGAAGAGTTTTAAAGCCAGCAACTCCTAGATAGGATTGTGGGAGTTTAGGAAAAGTAATCAGTGGAAGCTGTGTGTTTGTGTTCCAAAAGCAGGAGACGTGCTGTGCCTTGCTGGAGAGGCTTCTACATACTGGGGAAAGGATTCCCTAGGTTTGGGACTGTTTAAAGCGTTGGTGAGCCACTATTATTTCTCTGTTTATTTGTGCTGAAGATCAGGACTTTGCTTTAATTTCGCTGAACCAAAGCGTGTACTTATTATGTTGCCTTTTTGACTGCCCTGAAAGGGTGAATAAAACTGTTTTGTTTGTGAAAGACATTGTGCACGTGCTCTGTGGGCCCCCAAATGTCACAACTGGTGGAGAATGCGGGCAATTTGCTATCCCTCACACGCCAAGCAAGAGGAATTTTAGTGAGAAAAAAAAAACTGACATTTTAAAAAGGACAGTGTTCTGATTGCATGTCCTGGGCTAAGGCTGCACTGAAGTCCACAGCTATGGAGGAGCTCGTTAAGCAGATGGTCTTTGTCAATGTGCAGGCCCAGACTCGCCATGAAGAGGCGATGGCTCAGCAGCAACAAGCCCTGGCACAGGCTGTTGCTGCCCAACAAGAAGGTACCCATTTGCTGGCTGCACAACTTGCAGCACAGCAGGTAGCCACACAGACGCAGATCAATGCCCTGCGGGAGGCCATGCAGCAACTTGCACCTGGACGTGATCAAGCAGTGGTCACTACTGGTAACCATGTCTCCATAAGGGCCAGTCATTTTCTCCAAAAGCTGTCTGCCAGTGATGATGTGGAAGCATTTCTCACCACTTTTGAAAGGACTGCTGAGAGAGAGGGGTGGCCCCAAGACCAATGGGCCGGTCTCATTGCCCCGTTTCTGACAGGAGACCCTCAAAAGGCATATTTTGACCTGCCCCTAGAAGATGCAAAGAATTATGACCGGCTGAAAGCTGAGGTTCTGGCCCGCCTTGGGGTAACTGTTGCTGTCCGGGCTCAACGTGTTCACTGCTGGAAGTACTGCCCTGACCAGCCACCCCGGTCCCAGATGCATGACTTAGGACAGCTGGTTAAAAAGTGGTTGCAGCCAGAGACCCTGACTAGAGTGCAAATGGTCGAAAGGGTTGTGATGGACCACTACCTGAGGTCTCTACCAAAGGATCTACAGCGCTGGGTCAGCCATGGGGACCCCAAGACTGCAGCACTGGTAGTCGAGATGGTGGAGAGATACACCGTGGTGGAGGACCTGCTCAGACCAACCAGTCATCGAGGACCAGTCTTGCGACCGCCTGTGAGGCCTGCTTCAGTTCCTCGGAGGGAAGCGTCACTGGACCCGGGAACCAGCACCCCAAAATCATCTTCTTTGGTTCTGCAGAGGCCTGTCACTACCCGAACTGCTGGCGATATACAGTGTTGGAGGTGTCGCGCCTGGGGCCATACCCGGGCGCAGTGTCCGCTACAGGAGGAGCCCATGGAGTGTGGATCCGCTCGGAGAGTGTCTTTCTACACCCTCACAACGTGCACTACCCACCTTGACCTAGAGGGGGGTCAGTTTGAATGTACTGTGTGGGTGAATCACCGCCCAGCCAAAGCTCTCCTGGACTCTGGGAGTATGGTCACCCTGGTGCATGCCTGGGTAGTCGGAAGGCTCGGTCCAGTACAAAGAACCCTCCGGGTTGTCTGTATCCATGGGGATACTCGGGAGTATCCGCTGATCCCTGTCACCATTTCCGCCAGGAATACTTCGGTCACCCAAGAGGTCGGGGTGGTGAGTACTCTGATACATGATGTGATTGTGGGACGGGACTGCCCCTTGTTTGCTGAACTGTGGTGCTTGGCACAAACTGAACTGCCCATCGAACTGGGGAACAATTCAGGGTCACCCCCACCAAACATGACTGTGGACACTGTTGATGAGGAGTTGCTCAAATGTGTTCAAAATGAGAATGTTGTAACTGATGTGAGTGTCCTAGCTCCTCAACCTGAGTTGACACCCAAGGAGGGGGAATCCTCTCCTGTGCCGGTTATGGTAGGAGAGGATGAAGAGGAATTATCCCCTGTAGATATTACACTTGGGGTGGATGAGGGGGAGGGTTCTTCTTATCCAGTACACCCTGACTTAGATGTGTCCAGAGGTGCATTTGGCAGGGCTCAAATGGGTGAACCGATGTTGATAAATGCTCGCGAACAGGTAACTGTTGTCAGTGGGGTACCTCAAGCACCAGATGCAGAGAAAAGATTTCCTCACTTTGCAGTCAATAATGATCTATTCTACCGGGTATCAGAAATTCTGGGAGAAATTGTTGAACAATTACTAGTACCCCAGCCCTACCAGAGAATGGTGCTGGATCTGGCTCACAATGATGCTCTAGGTGGTCACCTGGGAGCTGAGAAAACCGAGGCCCGGATAACGGACCGGTTTTACTGGCCAGGTATCGGTGCCGCAGTTAAGAGGTACTGTTCCTCCTGCCCTGTTTGCCCGTTAACTGCCCCAGCACCCCATTATAGGAACCCCTTGGTGCCTCTGCCAATAATTGAGGTGCCCTTTGAGCGCATCGCTATGGATATAGTGGGTCCCTTAGAGAAGTCTGCTCGGGGACACCGATATATCCTGGTGGTTCTTGATTATGCCACAAGGTATCCAGAGGCGGTTCCTTTAAGAAACCCTACATCAAAGGCCATTGTGCGGGAGTTGTTTTTTATGTTTTCGAGAACTGGCCTGCCAAGGGAAATTTTGACGGACCAGGGGACCCCATTTATGTCCCGGGTGATGGCAGATGTGTGCAAGTTGTTCCAAATCAAGCAGTTGCGAACATCTGTTTATCACCCTCAGACAGATGGTCTAGTAGAAAGATTCAACAAGACTCTGAAAATGATGCTTAAAAGGGTTGTGCAGAGAGATGGAAGAGACTGGGATCATTTGCTTCCCGCACTGCTGTTTGCTATTCGAGAGGTTCCTCAGGCCTCCACGGGGTTCTCACCTTTTGAGTTGGTGTATGGCCGCAGACCCCGGGGATTGCTAGATTTGGTTAAGGAGACATGGGAAAGTGAGTCCTCTCCACACAAATCGCTCATTGAACATATCACTCAGATGAGAGAGAGAATTTCTAAAGTGATGCCTTTGGTACAGGAACATTTGCAGAAGGCTCAGGAGGCCCAGAAAAGGGTGTACAACCGGTCAGCCAAGCTGCGGCAATTTCAGGTTGGGGACCGGGTAGCAGTACTTATACCCACGGTGGAAAGTCGGTTCCTAGCCAAGTGGCAGGGACCATATGAGGTGGTTGAAAAAGTAGGGGAAGTAAACTACCGAGTGCATCAGCCTGGGAAAAGAAAACCATACCAGATCTACCACATAAATTTGTTAAAACCCTGGAGAGACCGAGAGGTGTCTGCCATGGTTGGGGTGGGTATAGAGTCTGATGGTGTTGACGCAGTACACATTGCTGCCACCCTGTCCAAACTCCAAACCCAAGAAGTTAAGGAGTTTCTGCAAAGAAACAAAGGCATGTTTTCAGGACTACCGGGACACGCGACCGGGATTAAACACGATATTGTGACGGAACCCCATGTAAAGGTTCGGGTAAAGCCGTACCGCATCCCAGAAGCCCATAGAAAGGCTGTTTCTGAAGAGGTTAAAAAAATGCTTCAGCTTGATGTCATTGAGGAGTCACAGAGTGAATGGTCGAGCCCCATCGTGTTGGTACCGAAGCCCAACGGCACTCTGCGATTCTGCAATGACTTCAGGAAACTTAATGAGGTGTCAAAATTTGACGCGTATCCCATGCCAAGGGTGGATGAATTAATAGAGAAATTGGGTCCGGCCCGTTATATCACCACCCTGGACCTTACTAAGGGATACTGGCAGATACCCCTGACTAAGGAAGCCAGGGAAAAGACTGCTTTTTCCACTCCAGAGGGTAATTTTCATTATAAGCGGATGCCTTTTGGGTTACACTCAGCCCCGGCCACCTTCCAACGAGCGATGGATAGAGTGCTCCGCCCCTACCTGAGATATACCTCGGTCTACCTGGATGACATTGTCATCTTCAGTCCAGATTGGGAGTCCCATCTTCCCCGGGTTCAGACGGTTTTGGACAGTTTGAGAAAAGCGGGCTTTACTGTTAACCCTGAGAAAAGTGCGGTAGGGATGGAGGAAGCCAAGTACCTGGGATATGTCGTAGGCAGGGGTCTGGTAAAGCCACAATTTAACAAAGTAGAGGCTATCCAGAACTGGCCACGCCCCCTCACGAAAAAGCAGGCTCGTGCTTTTCTGGGTATAGTGGGGTATTACCGGCGGTTTGTCCCCAATTTTGCCTCTATTGCTGCACCACTGAGTGACCTGACGAAAGGTAGGAAGTCAGTGATGATTCAATGGAATGCCAATGCTGAAGATGCCTTCGAGAAGCTTAAAAATGCGTTGTGTCAGCACCCGGTGCTGGTAGTCCCTGATTTCATGAGGGAGTTCATTGTACAGACGGATGCCTCAAGTGAGGGTTTGGGGGCTGTGCTATCCCAAGAAGTCAATGGGGAAGAGCACCCCGTGGTTTTTCTTAGTAGGAAACTGACGGCAGCGGAGAAAAACTATGCTGTGGTGGAAAGAGAGGGCTTGGCCATAAAGTGGGCCTTGGATTCTTTGAGATACTTCCTGTTGGGCAGGAAGTTCCGTTTAGTGTCTGACCATGCCCCATTGACCTGGATGAGGCAGCACCGCCACGCTAATGCCAGGGTTACCAGGTGGTTCCTGTCTCTCCAGGAGTTTAACTTTGTGGTGGAACACAGGCCTGGGAAACAGCACCAAAATGCTGATGCCCTGTCCCGGATGCATTGTGGGCTGTCTACTGTTGCCTCAAACACCTCCGCGTTGAGACAGAGGGGGGGGGATATGTAGAGGTCGGCAGGGCTGGGTCCTGGATGGACAATATGTTTCACCCCTATTTGGGTTGTGGACCCTTTAAGGGCAACCACAGGGTTAATCTTCCTGTCCAGGAAGAGTTTTAAAGCCAGCAACTCCCAGATAGGATTGTGGGAGTTTAGGAAAAGTAATCAGTGGAAGCTGTGTGTTTGTGTTCCAAAAGCAGGAGACGTGCTGTGCCTTGCTGGAGAGGCTTCTACATACTGGGGAAAGGATTCCCTAGGTTTGGGACTGTTTAAAGCGTTGATGAGCCACTATTATTTCTCTGTTTATTTGTGCTGAAGATCAGGACTTTGCTTTAATTTCGCTGAACCAAAGCGTGTACTTATTATGTTGCCTTTTTGACTGCCCTGAAAGGGTGAATAAAACGGTTTTGTTTGTGAAAGACATTGTGCACGTGCTCTGTGGGCCCCCAAACGTCACAGCAAGTAGGTTATTAAGGATTTGAGTTATGTCAGAGAGGGAGTGCACTGGGGAGCTCGGTGGGCGATAGAATCCAGCAACAATAATTGATTTACTGAATGGGATCTCAATTAAACCAGAGAGGAAATCAAAGGTGGCAGGGTAGCTAGAATTCTGTAAAGGGGTAAACTTTATGGACTCCTCAACATAAATAACAATTCCCCCTCCGCTCTTGCGCTGTCCTTTCTATAATATGAATACCCCTGTATTGATATGGCAGAGTCTGGTACTTTTGGGGTTAACCATGATTCTGTGAGCACAATGATTTTGGGTTTGTAATAGCAACACCAAGTCTGAAGCTCATCCAGTTTAGGGAGTAAGCTGCGGATGTTACAGTGCACAAATGAGAGGCCTTTTTTAGTGGGGAGACTAAAGGTTATGTCAGTTATAGGACTGTAGAATTGAAAATTCTAGGGCAAAATAGTCAAACCAGAAAAGATATTTGGTCTAGATTGTTCATTCTCCTGGAAATTCTCAAGGTTTTCACCTCTCTCTGAATAGCCCTGATGGTGTTCGCCTGAATAAGCCTGTCTAATGAAACCACTGAACATCAGGGCATTTCTCTGCTGTTCGATGTCTCTGAACAGACTTACCATTACTTCTCTATGGGGACTTTCACTGCCGTCGAACAGGCACCGTACTTGCTGGCTGTTCACCAAAATTTGTGTGTGAGTATATGAGAGAGCTCCACAGCAATAAACCTCACAGTAATGTGTGCCGTGTATTATGAGCATTCAGTGTTATATGGGTATACTGATTTATGAGTAAGAGTAGTTAAAAAAAACCCGTAAAACTCGGGGGGGGGGTGACATCATGAGTTACCGCACTGGGTGACACCAACCCTAGTGACGCCACTGTCTGAATTGTACACCGCACAAGGTTAAGGGAGGTGTCATCGGAAAGGTCAGAGTCTGGTCTTTACAAATTATACCAAACATGATCATGTAATGTGTAAAAATAAAAAATTGATAAAAGCAAATGCTAAATAAATTTTTTTATCTGTTCTATGGCAGAGGCAAGATCTGCTTTTACATATAAAGCAAGCAATGCCACTGCACTAACTCTACTAAGGCAACAGATTCTGCCCCTTTTCATTTGAGAGAAACTGTTTCAGTTTTTTTAAAAGATTTTTTTTTTTTGTTTGCCCCAAAACAAAAATTTAAAAAAGTCATTTTGGCATGTTTCTGTGCCAACAGGCTCCTGAGATGCAAATCCGGCCCTGGGTGTATTCTAGTGGACAGTTTGTCGAACAAGCGAATCTGATCCATAATATGCAGTAGACGGTTTTGATAAGGGAGGGTAGTGGATTGTCACTGTTACGCTATGGCTTTATGGGCAGCAAGTAATATTTTGTTTTTTGCTTAACTTCTTTTTATTGAGCCACTGGTATCATATAGAACAAATTAGAGCAGGAAGCAACATCATTCCATCAGATCACAACCATGACAGTTATTAGGCCATATGAGTATCAGGGCAATTCAAAGAGAATCGAAAAGTCACCACAAGGTCGGTGACTTTTCGTTCTCTTCAATTCGGTTAGTTTTGCCGATCCCATTTCAGCGACCCTGCGGTGTATTCAGCAAGCACCACAGGGTCCCCGAATTGCAGGGAAATACCGCTGCAAACCCGATGAAAACTAACCGCAAAACCCAGCGAATGCATGCCGAAAACCCGCAAAAACATCTGGATTAACCCTCCGAAAACGCCAAAAAAACCCAAGCAGGAGCCGACCACACGCAGCGCAGCTGCTGGAAAAAGCCGACACCGCAGACGAAGGCAGTGAATAAATTAGCAAAACTGTTCGCTTGAATGTTTGAAAAGTGAAACGCTGTTTGCAAAGAAACTACTGAGCGAAAATGTCTGAAATTTACATATGAGGTCCAAGGAAGGATAATAAAAAGGGCTGTTACAGAAAAAATAAGTAAACTTAAAAAAATAAAAAAATCCAGAAAAATGCTTAAAATATCCTAAAAAATCTATAAATAAAGAGACTCTTTACTTCAGAATTTTATAATGAACGGTTTATTAGATATTGAATTAAAACGGGAATATTTTTAACATTGAAGCCTATGGGATTCGCCTGAATAAATCTGCCGCATGAAACCACCGAATGGCAAGGCATTTCGGGAACCTTTCACTGCTGGTTTGTGCTCTCTGAATAGCCAAAGCAGTGCTTTTTTATGGGGATTTCACTGCCCTCGACCAGGCAACGAACAGGCACCGTATGTGCAGGCAATTCGCCAGGATTTGGCGAATTGCCTGCTCTCTGGATAGCGTTCGGTTACCTTTCTCCAGCCATTTGGATCTCTTTGGATAACCCTGTATATGTCTAACAAAATATACGTGGTATAATTTTACAATGCGAACAAACATAATACAACTAGATAATGAGTCATTAGTAAAAAAAAAAAAAAAGAAAACCTTTCCCTTCAGGTGAATGGTGCCACCATTACTTTTCTCAGGCACATTGCCTTGGGGTCCTCTTCGACTCTGATCTCTCCTTCACTCCTCACATCAGTTACTAACCAAATCTTGCTACTTCCACCTAAAAAAACATTGCGGGCCCTATTACAATCTTCGCATTAAAACGCGGGCGGATGGGAGGAAAAACTGCGCTCGCAGTTTTCCCCCTTGCGCCCGCTTTTTAATGCTAGATTACAAAGCAGGTGCAACAAATGCTGCCTGCATTGTTTGCGGGCGTTAAAATCAGGGATGCTCGCGGCAGCGCTGAGCGGGCTGCGGTCATCCACAGGACTCCATTGAGTTCCCCCTGCCGGTCACATGACCATGGTCGGCATAGTGATATGCAGGGAGAGACTGGGGGGAGTTTTTCCCCCAGTCTTTCCCTGCTCCCGCCGGCCGGAGGAGGCGGTTGGAGTCACAGTCCTCGCCGTGGGACAGAGGGTGAGTATGTGATTCTAGTTATACTTTTTTTGGCTGGTGTTAACACCAAGTCCTGGCTCTGGTTATCTTTCAGCTAACCACAGCTGGACGTTAATCAGCATTGGGACTTTGTAATCCAGCGTGATTACACTTTGCGCTCCCCATGTGAAGTATAGGGAGCGCAAAGTACAGTAACCTCGTGCTGAAAAGCGCAAGGTACCAAACGCAAACGGGTTACTTAACGCGTTTGGATTGTAATATGCGAAAAATACCGCGGCAAACGTTAATTCTCCCACAAGTGAGCAATAATGTTTGCGTGAAGAATGTAATAGGGCCAGGGCTTTTTTACAGGGGGTATTCGGGGGTACTCAGTACCGGCACCTCACCACTCAGTACCGGCAACTCACCACCAGCCAGAACTAACAGGAGAAAGCATGATGCTTCTCCCTCCTCCTGCAGTGGCAGGCAGAGATTCGGAAGCGATCGGCAGCTCATGTTGCTCCTGAACGCTTCCGTTTGTCAGGAGTGTATGTAGGGACTGATAACCCCCTCCCCCAGTGACAAGGGAGGGCTGCTCCCCCTCTCTCTGCAGCCACTGAAACTTTAAACAGCATGGGGAGGGGGGATGCGGCATGTTTGCACACATCTGCCAGAGCTGCGGATTGTCAGGCAAACGGTGTGATCAGTGGAGCTGGCACTGTAAGGTGGGAGTTTTATTGCTGTGGAGTTCATACATGAAAATAGTCATAATAATCAGTTTTTCCCCAGGCGTGAGAGTACCCCACCTATTTTTCCAGGAAAAAAAGCACTGAATAGGGTCCTGCATGCGTCTGTCCCATCTTAATCAGGACTCTGCTAAAATGCTCATACAAGCCCTTATCTCCTGCCTTCACTACTGTAACCTCCTTCTCTCTGGCCTTCAGAGATCCCAGATTCTCCCTCTGCAGTCTGTAATGAATGCCTCTGCTAGGCTCCCTGTTTCCTTTTGGAATCCAATTCAAAGCACTGGTGCTCACATACTAAACTCTCCATAACCGCGCCCCTGCCTACATCTCCTCCCTTATTAGCAGGTATATCCCATCCCGACCACTTCGCTCTGCCAATGATCTGATGCTATTGGCTCCTCGTACCCACACCCAACTCCAGGACTTCTCATGAGCTGCCCCCCTTTCTACGAAACTCCCTTCCCCACAGGTTCAGATTTGCATCTCAGGAGCCTGTAAGCACAGAAATGTGGAGTGTCCCTACTTTGCCCCCCCCCACCCAAAAAAGTGTTTTAAAATTTTCATTTTGGGGCAAACGGATAAAATAAAAAAACCTTTAAAAAAACAACCAAAACCTGAAAAACAGTTTCTCTCTGCGCTCAAATCAAAAGAAGGGGCAGAATTTGTTGCCTTGAGTTAGTGCAGTGGCATGGTTTGTTTTATATGTAATAGCATATACTGCCTAGAACATAAAAAAATAATTTTTGCATTTACTTTTTTCAAACTTTTATTTTTACACATTACATGGTCATGTTTGGTTTCATTGTAAAGATCATACTCTGACCTTTCCAATGACACCTCACTTAACCCTGTGTGGTGTACAATACAGAGATGAGGGTTCCAAAGTCCCCCTTTGTCTCCTCACTGCAATGCCACGGTCTAGGTTGTCGATGAAACAATGCGTGGCATCATCAGCTCCACACTTGCTGGCAGTGTGGGAAATGAGAAGGTGAGTTAATGCAGCATCACTGTTCACTTTGAAATTGTAAACTTAACAGTGCTGCGTAAGGGAAAAATCTACGCGTTTCGCCCAGAGGGGGCCATCAGGAGCTAGTTGCAGGAGTATTGGTGAGCAAATAATATCTATCAACATTGATGAACTGAGTGAACTAGAAATCCTACTCGGTTTTCATTATGATTTTAAAAAGCTCTTCCTAGGGACCACAGGTTGATATGCTGCAAGGTATCAAGAAGGGGGTTTGACTTTGTTGTGGGTGCTTGGGTCTTGGTAAAGATTAGAGAAGTAGCCTAAGTGAAGGGCAAGTACGCTCTTTTGTCTTCCATACTGTCCTATCTACCATGAACCCAAGGCGGCTCACTTTCCTATCTGCTTTCATACTCTCTATTAACTAAACAGGTAAATACCTAGCTAGTTAGCCCTCTGGAACAAGCGGCCAAAATCCCCCCACCCCTCCCGCTGTGGTTTTCATTCCTACAAAAAAGGCGAACCTATTGGTACGCAGCCAGGAAACCCAGATATCCATATTGGGTTTACATAAATGTACATACACTGAGGCTAGGAGCTTTGCCAGCTTCCTTGCATTTAGGAAGGGCAGATATATGTTTTTTATTCTGTTTGATGTTAGCTCAATTAGAGCCTGTTGTCCTGTCATGTTCATGGTCTCAATGGTTTGATCATAGGCCCTTCGGGTGTTGGGCTGGACTGCAATACAGGTTTTTACGCATTTTATACGACTTATTAAACGTTAAGTTTTATTGCAAACCTTGTATCTCTACCTTAAATCCATTGTGCAATATACAGCAAATTTTTTCAGATACATTTAATAAATAGTAATCTGGTTGTGTGGTGTGAATTGTGTATGAAATATATTTTAGTTTTTAATCCACCCCCTTAAATAATCAACTGGTCACTCAATTACTTCATTTATCTCCTCCACAGCATGTCCCGTGGGAATTACTTGATTAAACAATGTATGTGAGGAGCTGGGGGCTTCCGAGAGGGCTCATGGGAATGGGGGCTATCAGGTTTGTCATGGGACGGAATAATTCCTTAGGGAATAATGCTATTTTACTTCACTCCTGGACCTTCCGCGTATGACTTATGTGATCAGCTCCTTTGGCTTCCAGTACCACCTATACGCTGATGACACTCAAATATACCTCTGCTCCCCTGATCTCTCTCCAGCTCTCCTGGATCGAGTCACTGACTTTGTCTCTGCTGTCTTAAATTGGATGGCTTCCCATTTCTTTAAACGCAATCTTGCCAAAACTGAAATTCTCATCATTCCTCCCTCCAAGAAGAACCCAATACCACCTATCCCTCTACGGGTAAATGGAACACCCATTAGCCCAACACCCCAAGCTCGCTGCCTTGGTGTCACTTTTGACTCTGACCTAACATTCTCTTCCCACATCCAGTGACCAAATCCTATTACTTTCAACTCAAAAACATTGCCCGTGTCTGCCCCTTTCTGACACAAGATACCGCAAAAATGCTGGTTCATGCTCTTGTCATTTCACGACTTGACTACTGCAACTCGCTCCTTATTGGCCTCCCCAACTCCCGTTTTGCCCCTTTGCAATCTGTAATGAATGCAGGGGCCAGGCTTATTTTTCTCAAACGCACCTCGCGTACCTCCCCACTCTGCCAGTCCTTCCATTGGCTTCCTGTACGTTTCAAGATACAGTTTAAAATACTGATGCTCACGTTCAAATCGCTCAATAACTCAACCCCTCCTTACAGGTCTTTGTTACTCCACAAGCACAACTCCGTTCAGCAGGTGATCTTCACCTGTCATCGGTCTACACGTGCACGGCCAACGCTCGCCTCCAAGATTTCTCAAGGGCAGCACCAGTCCTGTGGAATGACTTGCCTCGCCCTATCAAACTCTCCTCTGACCTTCAGGTCTTTAAGAAATCCCTCAAAACCCATCTCTTCAGATTAGCGTACCACATCACTGATGCCACTCCTCCCTCTGCTCACCTACTCACACATGGTTGAAGCTGCTTCTATGGCCCCACCATTCCATAACCACTGGCATTAATGATCCGGCTATCTAGTAAAATTCCTCTGGTCTTCCTCAACCCCAATCCCTCTAGACTGTAAACTCCTTTGAGGAGGGCCCTCTCCACCTCTTGTTTCCATCATGTGTCTGTTTATATGCATCTCGTTCCCTTTGGTTAATGAAAAGCGCTGCAGAAACTGTTGGCGCTATTTAAATGATGACAATAATAATAAGAAGAATGTTATCTTGAGTAGGGATGAGCTGTTCGGTTCGGAGTTCGATTCGAACTTTGGCCGTTCGGAAGTCCGCGAACTTCGAACTTTTTGGCGTGTTCGGTTCGAGTTCGAATTATTTATTTTTTTTAAATATAGGACCGCATGGTCCACCCCTGCACTCTTCCACAATACCACAGAGGAGTTGCTGTATGATGGCACTTGCTGGCCTGGCACCAAAGGCACAATATTTGGGTGCACTGCCACTGACGCCTGTACCAGATTCATATCCTCAGAGGGGTTACTGTGTGACGGCACTGTTGCCGAATCTAAGGCTGGGGTCAGACGAGCGTAGTGTTCACGTCCGTAATTGCGCCTAAAAGTACATCCGTGATAGCATGAAAGAAAGGCCATCGGAGCCCTCTACACGAAGTACGTCCGCACTGAACTGCGGACGCACAACGGCCGCAGCCCACGGACGCAAGGTAGGCAAGAACTTACAACCTCTAGAACGGCCGCACAAAGTGCGCTGCGTCCGCAACGTCTGCATAGCTTTGTGTGTGAGTAATGGAACGTGGTCAGATGGACCGCATTTATACGTCCAGCATTTTTCACGGACAAAATGGTTTTGCTTTTTATTTTATTTTCCCTCCTACATCCGTCAAAATATACGTCAGTGAAAAAAACCGACTGTGTGGCCACTACTGCGTCTTCCGTACGGACGTACAGTCCGTAGAAATCACGCTCGTCTGACCCTAGCCTAAAGGCCCAATTTTAAAGCACCTATTGTTCCTTTCATCCAAAGCCTGCATAAGTTTCACCATAATTTAGCAAAAAAAAATCACTAAACTTGTTCTGCGCGTCCTAAAATGTCTTTTCATACAGGCTGCCGGCTCAAGCAGTTGTTTATGAATAGCTTAAAGGAAAAGCATTTACCGTCATTTGAAACGTCATTTTTTTGTTTTTAAATGTTTCTATCCATCCTACAAATCCGCCAATTCACGGGCAGGTTATGGGGACCTCCTAGGCACGATATTTGGAGGAATTTTTCATTTTTAACCCTTATTTCAAAAAAACTCACTGTTCCTTTAAAAACGTCTTTTTTAAAACTTTTTGTCCTTGTTTCCTGTCCCCCAGGGCACTACCTGGACCCCCATACACCTTTTATGGCAAATAGCTTGCATATATGCCCTCTTGGAGGGCACTCTAAAAATCGAACTTTTGACTCCCATTGACTTGCATTGAGTTCTGTTCGAGTTCGCGTTCGAACTCGAACTTTTGAAATTGTTCGAGTTCGAATGCGAACCGAACACGCGGGTGTTCGGCTCATCCCTAATCTTGAGTGCAATGTGCTGTTTATCTGTTTGATAGGGGAACGGAAAAAGAACATAAAATGACCTATCTTTTTCTGTACCCTTGTCCAAAAATTTATAAACAATTATACTTGTCAATAAAAAAAAACAGGATATATATATATATTTGTATTGTATTGGTATATATATAGATCCCATTTACACACATTAACAAAATTATTAACTTTACAAACATATCTCATACAACCATAAAAATTCACAAAGTCACACACTGGTCTCTATGCACTTTCCACATTACTGTTTTATTGCTGTGTATTATTCTTTGTAAATAAACAATGTATATGTGCCATAATACGTTATGAAGGCAAGTAACACGGGGGGGGGGGGAATCAGACGTAATTACGATTGGGTTGCTCTGTTGACCACTTACCCTGGCAAACATATATAGGTTACTCTAGAGCCAAACAAGAAATCCTCATATTGAAGTTCTCCGTGTGATATATCACCAGGGTATCCACATTTTCTCACTGTCCAAAAGCAGAAATAAAGCATATATTGTTCAAATTAATCAAAACGACAAAACCACTGTGGCAAAATGTCACTACAGGCGATCAGTTTTGGTTTATTTCGGATTCCCTGCAAGTATAAATTGTGGGTGCAGTGAATTAAATTAAACCCAACCTATGGATAGCTGGTGAGGGGTCAAATTAGAGAAGGTGGACTATTTTAACTCTATGGCTGTGTGTTGAGTTATTTTGAGGGACAGTAAATTTACACTGTTATACAAGCTGTACACCCACTATTTTACATTGTAGCAAAGTGTCATTTCTTCAGTGTTGTCACATGAAAAAATATAACTCATTGTAACTGATCCACTGTTTGTTTTCATGGTATGACTTCATTGCATGCTATCCTCAGGCTCCCCATATTGTAACTAATTGATCCACTGTTTTACTTCCTTTTGTTCATTTCCTATCTGTTACCACCCAATCTAATTAGCAAATGTGAATCCCCTGCCCCACTCAGACGGCTGGAACCAGGTGTGGGAGTTTATATTCCCTGATTGCAACCAGTCACCCCCATAGAAACATAGAAAAATGTCGGCAGATAAGAACCTTTCGGCCCATCTAGTCTGCCCAGTTACATGGATACTTTACCTGGATTTATCTTTTTTTTAGGATAGCTTTATGCCTATCCCATGCCTGCTAAAATTCAATTACGGTTTTGGCCTCTACCACTTCAACAGGAAAGCCGTTCCATGTATCCACCACCCTCTCAGTAAAATAATGCTTCCTGATGTTACTTTTAAACCTTTGCCCCTCTAATCTAAGACTATGTCCTCTTGTTTTGCTACTTTGTTTCCTTTTAAATATACTCCCTTTCTCTATCTTGTGGATTCCCTTTTACGTATTTAAATGTTTCTATCATATCTCCTCTGTCTCGTCTTTTTTCCAAGCTGTACATGTTAAGATCATTAAGCCTTTCCTGGTAACCTTTCTCCTTCAAGCCGTACACCATTTTAGTAGCCCTTCTCTGAACTCTCTCTAAGATGTCTATATCCTTCTGGAGATACGGTCTCCAGTACTGCACACAGTACTCCAAGTGAGGTCTCACCAGTGCTCTGTACAGCGGCATGAGCACTTCCCTTTTCCTACTGCTAATACCTCTCCCTACACAACCAAGCATTCTGCTAGCATTAGCTGCTGCTCTATTACATTGACTACTTACCCTTGGATCCTCTGAAATAATAACCCCTAAATCCCTTTCCTCAGATGTTGAGGTTAGGACTGTATCAAATATTCTATATACAGCCCTTGGGCTTTTACGTCCGAGGTGCATGATCTTGCACTTATCCACATTAAAACTCAATTGCCACAGCTCCGACCATTTTTTTAGTTTACCTAAATCATTTGTCATTTGGCTGATCCCTCCAGGAACGTCAACCCTGTTGCAAATCTTTGTGTCATCAGCAAAAAGACATACTTTTCCATTAATACCTTCTGCAATATCACTAATAAAAATATTAAAGAGAATGGGTCCAAGTACTGACCCCTGAGGTACCCCACTGGTAACAAGACCTTGCGCCGAATAAACTCCATTAACCACAACCCTCTGTTGCCTGTCACCCAGCCACTGACTAATCCATTCAACAATATTGGAATCCAAGCTCAAATATTGCAATTTATTGATAAGCCTTCTATGTGGAACAGTATCAAAAGCCTTACTGAAATCTAAATAAGCAATGTCTACTGCACCACCTGTGTCTATTACCTTTGTTACCCAATCAAAAAAATCAATAAGATTAGTTTGGCATGATCTCCCTGAGGTAAACCCATGTTGTTTCTGATCCTGTAATCTATGTGTTTTTAGATGTTCAACAATCCTTTCCTTTAACATGGTTTCCATTAATTTCCCCACTAATGATGTAAGACTAACTGGCCTATAGTTCCGATTCCTTCCTACTACCATTCTTGTAAATGGGCACAACATTTGCTAACTTCCAGTCTTCTGGGACGACTCCCGTTAACAGATTTATTTAACCAATGCTTGTTAACGGTTTTGCTATTACATCACTGAGCTCTTTTAATAATTTAGGGTGGATCCCATCAGGCGCCATTGACTTATTTGTCTTTAGACAGCTGCTGTAGAACCTCCTCCTCTCTAAACTCATATGTAAATGTATCTTTAATGTTTCCTCCTAACGGAGGTCCCTTTCCTTCCTTTTCTTCTGCAAAGACTGAGCAGTCAATCTAATTAGCAAGTGTGAATCCCCTGCCCCCACTCAGATGGCCGGCACCAGGTGTGGGAGTTTATATTCCCTGATTGCAACCAGTCACCCCATATAACACCAGGCATAGGCTCTTGTGCCTATTTTACTAAGTGGCCATTCAAAGTGGCACTGTGGAGTTGCTCACTGGAGGAGGAAACTGCAAGGTCCACATTTAAATCTGGTATTTGCACTGCTAAATTATGCTTTCTCTCACCCTTTTACTCTTTACCTCTGCCTTTCTCCTAAAATGGAACTCATGTCCCTCTATCACTGAACTCTCCACTATCTGCATCTCTCCCTCACTTCTCTCTTCCCACATGATGGCCACACATGAGCTCCTTTGTTTCCTCAGAAACTGGTCTCCCTCTAATTCTTGTGCTTCCAATCACTCACACAAATCCCATTCTCACCTTCTCTTTCTCACTCTCCTGCTCTTACTTTATGCAGGTGACATCTCTCCTAACCCTGGCCCCACAACAAATCCTGTTACATCCTCAGCCCCTGCTATGCCGGGGGGGGGGGTCTGGGCAGGGTTCTGTGCCAAGAGCTGGCCGAATGCCAGCAGCAGGTAATGGCCGAGTGGCATCTGAGGGGGCGGAGCCTGGCCACGAGGAGTCGCCAGGTTTAAAACAGCGCACGAGGAGTTGCCTCGTCGCCCTTTCGTGGAGTTCTGTTCCCGCATCGCTAGCTGATTCTTATTGTTAACCCCTTAGTGACCGGGCGGTTTTACACGAATCCGTCCGTTCGTGACCGCTGCTGTTTTTACGTTTCTGCGCTCTTAGTGTTTACGTCAAATTTTCCTCTTACTCGTTTATGTAACCCACACATATTTTACACTGTTTTTCTCGTCACTAAATGGACTTTATAAAGATACCATTTTTTTCATCATTTCATATAATTTACTATAAAAAATATTGTGAAATATGACACAAAAATTGAAAAAACACCACTTTTTCGAACTTTGACCCCCAAAATTTCTTATGTATCAACAACCGTCAAAAAAAATTAATTCTTTAGTAGTTTCTAAATTTAGTACTGAGTTTAGCAATACCCAATGTTTACATATTCCTCGCTTTTTTCCTTATTTTATGCAACAATAAGTGCAAGTAGCACTTTGCCATTTCCAAAGAGTTTATTTTCAAAACTAGTGATAGTGACATTGTAACACTGATATCTGTCACTAATTCCTGAATAACCCTCCACATATACATATTTTTTTAAAGTACACAAATCAAGGTATTAAACTTGGGGTATTTTGACTCTTTCCATGCAAACCATTTTACCACAAATCTATGCCAAAGTTTGAGAAAAAAAAAAAATTTGGTCATTTTTTTTTTTTGAACGCAATTTAAGAATACATGTACTGTGAACTTTAAGGTTTACTGCCAAAAAGCACCCCAAAATATGTTCAGCAACATCTTCTGAGTAAATTGATACCACCCAAGTATAGGTATGTCGGGTCATTTGGGGGCTAAAAGGCCTTATTTGGGGGGTGCGCATTTCAGTTTTCCAACTTGGAATTTTCACATTTCGTCATCATGCACCCATGTCCTATTTGGGACATTTTTGAAGCCGGCCAAAGTAATTTACCCCCATCAAACCTATATTTAGAAAGGGCACACCCTGGGGTGCTTCAAAGAGTTGTATTTTAACACTTTCCATGCACTAGCTCTATGTCAAACTTTCAGGTAGTCACTTTTTGTGTTATTTTTTTACACACATTGTACTTTAGGCATGAATTGTCAAATCCAGTTATGGGTTACTGCCAAAAAACACCCCAAAATATGTTCAACATCTTCTGAGTAAATTGATACCACCCATGTATAGGTATGTCGGGTCATTTGGGGGCTAATAGGCCTTATTTGGGGGTGCGCATTTCAGTTTTCCAACTTGGAATTTTCACATTTCGTCATCATGCACCCATGTCCTATTTGGGACATTTTTGAAGCCGGCCAAAGTAATTTACCCCCATCAAACCATATATTTTTAGAAAGGGCACACCCTGGGGTGCTTCAAAGAGTTGTATTTTAACACTTTCCATGCACTAGCTCTATGTCAAACTTTCAGGTAGTCACTTTTTGTGTTATTTTTTTACACACATTGTACTTTAGGCATGAATTGTCAAATCCAGTTATGGGTTACTGCCAAAAAACACCCCAAAATATGTTCAGCAACATCTTCTGAGTAAATTGATACCCCCATGTATAGGTATGTCGGGTCATTTGGGGGCTAATAGGCCTTATTTGGGGGGTGCGCATTTCAGTTTTCCAACTTGGAATTTTCACATTTCGTCATCATGCACCCATGTCCTATTTGGGACATTTTTGAAGCCGGCCAAAGTAATTTACCCCCATCAAACCATATATTTTTAGAAAGGGCACACCCTGGGGTGCTTCAAAGAGTTGTATTTTAACACTTTCCATGCACTAGCTCTATGTCAAACTTTCAGGTAGTCACTTTTTGTGTTATTTTTTTACACACATTGTACTTTAGGCATGAATTGTCAAATCCAGTTATGGGTTACTGCCAAAAAACACCCCAAAATATGTTCAGCAACATCTTCTGAGTAAATTGATACCACCCATGTATAGGTATGTCGGGTCATTTGGGGGCTAATAGGCCTTATTTGGGGGTGCGCATTTCAGTTTTCCAACTTGGAATTTTCACATTTCGTCATCATGCACCCATGTCCTATTTGGGACATTTTTGAAGCCGGCCAAAGTAATTTACCCCCATCAAACCATATATTTTTAGAAAGGGCACACCCTGGGGTGCTTCAAAGAGTTGTATTTTAACACTTTCCATGCACTAGCTCTATGTCAAACTTTCAGGTAGTCACTTTTTGTGTTATTTTTTTACACACATTGTACTTTAGGCATGAATTGTCAAATCCAGTTATGGGTTACTGCCAAAAAACACCCCAAAATATGTTCAGCAACATCTTCTGAGTAAATTGATACCACCCATGTATAGGTATGTCGGGTCATTTGGGGGCTAATAGGCCTTATTTGGGGGGTGCGCATTTCAGTTTTCCAACTTGGAATTTTCACATTTCGTCATCATGCACCCATGTCCTATTTGGGACATTTTTGAAGCCGGCCAAAGTAATTTACCCCCATCAAACCATATATTTTTAGAAAGGGCACACCCTGGGGTGCTTCAAAGAGTTGTATTTTAACACTTTCCATGCACTAGCTCTATGTCAAACTTTCAGGTAGTCACTTTTTGTGTTATTTTTTCACACACATTGTACTTTAGGCATGAATTGTCAAATCCAGTTATGGGTTACTGCCAAAAAACACCCCAAAATATGTTCAGCAACATCTTCTGAGTAAATTGATACCACCCATGTATAGGTATGTCGGGTCATTTGGGGGCTAATAGGCCTTATTTGGGGGGTGCGCATTTCAGTTTTCCAACTTGGAATTTTCACATTTCGTCATCATGCACCCATGTCCTATTTGGGACATTTTTGAAGCAGGCCAAAGTAATTTACCCCCATCAAACCATATATTTTTAGAAAGGGCACACCCTAGGGTGCTTCAAAGAGTTGTATTTTAACACTTTCCATGCACTAGCTCTATGTCAAACTTTCAGGTAGTCACTTTTTGTGTTATTTTTTCACACACATTGTACTTTAGGCATGAATTGTCAAATCCAGTTATGGGTTACTGCCAAAAAACACCCCAAAATATGTTCAGCAACATCTTCTGAGTAAATTGATACCACCCATATATAGATTTGTTCTGTTGTTTTTGGGGTGCTACGCCAATCTTTGACATGTGCTTGTCAATTTTCTAATTTGACATACAGTATCTTCTTTGCTTATCTTCTTTTTAGGGGCCTTTTTACATACCCCAGTTTTATGAACGTGCATATATTTGGTAAGCTAACACCCCAAGTATTGTAAATGGAGTGTTTTTATGCTATGGATGCATCCGTTTGCTCCAAACAAATTGGATACAGTTTGGTGGTCATTTTTTCATTTTCACACCCACATCAGTTTTGGACTGTGATTTAGGAGACACTGTTGTTTGTTACTGCATGAAAACTCTCCAGGTTGTTTTCTGCAAGGTCTCCTGAGTACACCCATGCCCCCCATGCATAGGTTTGCCAGGATTTTGGGAAGGTTCAAATACAATTTTTATGACTTTGTCATTGGAGTTGAAATTGAGATTATTTCTTCAACTAGGCCTATCTTTGGTTTTGGGTCTACCGCATACCCCAGTTTGAATTATTGCCAGAAAATTGTTTATATTTGTTATGTTGGCACCCCAAGGTATTGCATATGGAGTGCTTTGATGCCATGGATGCAACGGTTGTAGCCCAAAACATTTGAGAAGGTGTGTGGTGTAATTTTTCAATTTTCAGATTTTTACGCCCACAGTAGTTTTGGACTGTGATTTAGGAGACACTGTGTTTGTTACTGCATGAAAACTCTCCAGGTTGTTTTCTGCAATCTCCTGAGTACACCCATGCCCCCCATGCATAGGTTTGCCAGGATTTTGGGAAGGTTCAAATACAATTTTTATGACTTTGTCATTGGAGTTGAAATTGAGATTATTTCTTCAGCTAGGCCTATCTTTGGTTTTGGGTCTACCGCATACCCCAGTTTGAATTATTGCCAGAAAATTGTTTATATTTGTTATGTTGACACCCCAAGGTATTGCATATGGAGTGCTTTGATGCCATGGATGCAACGGTTTTAGCCCAAAACATTTGAGAAGGTGTGTGGTGTAATTTTTCAATTTTCAGATTTTTACGCCCACAGTAGTTTTGGACTGTGATTTAGGAGACACTGTTGTTTGTTACTGCATGAAAACTCTCCAGGTTGTTTTCTGCAAGATCTCCTGAGTACACCCATGCCCCCCATGCATAGGTTTGCCAGGATTTTGGGAAGGTTCAAATACAATTTTTATGACTTTGTCATTGGAGTTGAAATTGAGATTATTTCTTCAGCTAGGCCTATCTTTGGTTTTGGGTCTACCGCATACCCCAGTTTGAATTATTGCCAGAAAATTGTTTATATTTGTTATGTTGACACCCCAAGGTATTGCATATGGAGTGCTTTGATGCCATGGATGCAACGGTTTTAGCCCAAAACATTTGAGAAGGTGTGTGGTGTAATTTTTCAATTTTCAGATTTTTACGCCCACAGTAGTTTTGGACTGTGATTTAGGAGACACTGTTGTTTGTTACTGCATGAAAACTCTCCAGGTTGTTTTCTGCAAGATCTCCTGAGTACACCCATGCCCCCCATGCATAGGTGTGCAAAGATTTTGGCAAAATAGAGCACCAATTGTAGAACATAAAAATGTACGAATAAATGTAAAAGTCTGGTGCCTGTCAAACTGGGATGCTCTCTAGGGGGCACAGTGTTGTCACTGAAGTGCATGAAACGCAAAATGTTTTCATACCTTCTACGTGACATTGATTGGGGTAAATGGGGGTAGAGCAGATGGGTCTACTGCTCCAGTAGGAGCGAATTGAGGGCTTCTTTATGATGCCCTCAGCATAGTAAGTGCCCAGAATTTCAGAAATTCTGGCACATCTAGCGGGGTCCATTGCTGCCTTGCAAGTAGGAGTCTGGCTTCGCAGCACAATGCTGATGGGCATACAGATTTGATTGGGCCACGATGTGGTCCAACAAATCATCCCCCATAAACACCTGCAAAAACTGTGTGGCGGTAAATCCTGCAACATCAATATTGATGCCAGGATTTGCCGTGAAAGGAGGGATATCTGGCCTCTGGCGATGAGGCACTACCCACTCCTCAGCTGGAGCTGTGCGTCTCCTGCTGGCAGGTGGTGACCCAGGATCTGCATCAGAAACATCACTAGATACATCAGCCAGCGTAGATAATGTATCTAGCGACGTCTCTGAGCAGTTAGCGGGGTCGAAATGAGGGTCTGAGTCTGACGCAGATGCCTCAGATTCTGACGCCAGGATGGCATATGCCTCCTCGGCGCTGTACACCCTCTCAGACATTATATATAATAGATTATAAAATTTTATAATATTATATATATATAAGCGGATTGTTGTTCTTAGAAGAACCGTTGGGTTTCACAAGAAAATACAAATAAACACCTAAATCTCTCTAAATCCCTCTAAACCTGCCTCAATTCTTCTAAATCTCCCTAAAATCTCTCTAAATCTGCCTCAATTTTTCTAATCTCACTAAATCTCACTAAAATCTCTAACCTGTCAAATCTGATCTCTCTCTCTCGCTCACCAAAACACAAGTGAGGAGAGGGAGGGAGAATCACAGAGGTCAGAGCCAATATTTACAAAATATTGACCTGACCTGACAAATTAGAAATTTTATTTTGATTTTTTCTAACTTCTGATTGGATGTTGCTAGCCTGCCTCTCTGAGGCAGGCTAGGAACATCCCACTCAGCCCCAAGATGACCCTGCCCTTAGAACCCTAACCCTAGCCCTAACCCTAACCCTACCCCTACCCCTAACCCTAACCCTACCCCTAACCCTAACCCTACCCCTAACCCTACCCCTAACCCTAACCCTAACCCTAACCCTAACCCTAACCCTACCCCTAACCCTACCCCTAACCCTACCCCTACCCCTAACCCTAACCCTACCCCTAACCCTAACCCTACCCCTACCCCTAACCCTAACCCTACCCCTAACCCTACCCCTAACCCTAACCCTACCCCTAACCCTACCCCTAACCGTCAGTTTATTTTTATTTTTTATTTTACTTTTTATTTTACTTTTTTTTCACTTTTTTTTACACTTTTTTTTACTCTGCTGGGTGCCTTGATCCCTCGAGGCACCCAGCAGAGCACCTGATCACTGATGTGATCGTTTTTGTACTGAGTGCCATGATACCTCGTGGCACTCAGTACTTCCTGCCGCTACCGGAAGTGATCGCTCGGGGGGAGCGATCACGGACGGACCGGCGGCAGGTAAGCATATTGCAAGGATGCCTCGATGTCGAGGCATCCTTGTAATATACTCAGAGCAGCTGGAAGCGATACCGATCGCTTCCAGCGCTCTGTAGAAGTGCCGGGCACCTCTCCGGTGAAACCGGATGTTGATCGCTCCCGGGGAGCGATCACATGGTGCCCGGCACTTCTAACCGCCATTGCACGGCTGCCTGGACTCCCAGGCAGCCTGCAATGGCGTTTGAGCTGCTGGAAGCGATCCGATCGCTTCCAGCGCTCAAAAAACGGCAGGACGTACCATGTACGTCAGCGGGTCTAAGAGAGACCCGCTGCAATGACGTACATGGTACGTCCTCGGTCCTTAAGGGGTTAATTTCTGTTGCCAACCCATTTCTGGATACTTTCCCTGCTCCTAATTTTTGACCCGGCTTGTATTTGACCATTCTGTTGCTGCTCGATTTGCGATCGCCAGTATTGTGCTTTGGTGGTTTAACCCCATGTTTGCCGCAGGGGCGGATCCAGAGCCTAGTCTCGGGAGGGGCAATGACTGAAAATAAGGTGTTGCTTACAGAACTGAAATATTTTATTTAACGTATCATACAGTCCTAACCTTGTGAGATTCCGTACAGCAATGTTAATTTTGAGGTTTTTGTTCACCAAAGCACAAAATATTTATTTATTATTTCCCCTGCACATAGACATATATTACAGCTCAATTTATATATTGTTTCAGAAGTAAACATAACGTTTATTCATTAAAAACTATAATTTGTGGTGTGTGCGTACAAAACGGAATTGTGCTGACTGCTTCTCTTTATTATATTTTGTCCGAGTGATCCGAAAAACAATCTGAATTTTTCATTAAGAAATCGTTGGCCATTTTGGATTCCAAATTTGCATCCAAAGGGTTCAATGACACTGCTGCAGCAAACTGAATTGCTGTGCTGCAGCAATTCAGCAGCTGCTGCTGAGGTATTGAACAGGCCTCTGTGAAAGCCTACATGAGCTTCAAGCATCGAACCAGTTAGTGGGAACCAATTAGGTATAAATCCCTCTCCATCCCATCCCACTGGATTTAATTGATGCTTAATGGAGTGTCCAGCAGCCCCCTGTGACCATGATGTGACATGCTGCGGCTTACAGGAAGCTGGCAGATTGTCATGTCCACACCAGACTTGGTTGGTGTTGGGCACTGACTGGGCCCTGGCCTGGCTGGGCACTAGGCAGTGGCACAGCACTGGCTGCAGGCAGGCAGGGGGGATGAAGAAGATGAGGGCAGGCAGGCAGCAGTGGCAGGCACACAATCATATCACACCACCACCATTACCATTTATTAACATTAATTTCACTCACCGGAGTCTCTGACAGTGAGTGTCACTCCTCTCACTTCACTGTGCTGTCTGCCTGTCTCTCTTACTCTCAGTCTCACTCTCTCACTCTCTGAGTCTGAGACTGTCACTCGAGTGCGCAGTCAGTGTGACAGTGACTGTGCCGCTGTGGGAGTGGCCACGCACTCGCACTGCAGGCCAGCGGATTTTTTTTACCCACAGCACACTACTCACTCGAGTCGACAAAATGGTGGGTGGTGGCAGACCAGCAGGGGCAGGGCAGGCTGCCTCAGCTGCGCAGCAGCCAGCAGCAGAGCTGAGCACACAGCAGGGGCAGGGCACAGGCTGAGGCTGCTGCACTGTGTGCAGCAGAGCCATAGACAATGTGGCGCCTCCTGCTCCTGATGGCTTTCCCGCCCATGTGACCACGTCCAGCGCCCGCCCCCCGGATTGTCACGTGCTGAGCTAGTGACGTGGGCTGGGCTGCTGGTGGCGCTCACTTCCTGTTCCTGTTCCCTACTTCCGGGCCTGACGCCAGTCCTCCGTGCTCCTCCGAGTCCTCCTCGCAGCCTGGGCTAGCTTTAGTCAGTGCGGCGGGCCGGCCCGGGCCGGCGGCAAGCCTGGGCTGGCCCAGCCAGCACTGACTGCCATCAGCCGCAGCGTGGCCCATCACCTGACCGAGACTGAGTGAGACTGAGGCCGGGAGGGCCCGGCTATGTGTATGAGCGGAGCGAGGAGCCTGCGGAGGCGCGGACAAAATTTTTTACAGTAGCACTAAGCACACACACACAAATTTCTCAGACAGAATCTCGGGGGGGCAATTGCCCCGTTGCCCCCCCCTGATCCGCCCCTGGTTTGCCGCTGGGGTTTTCACTCGATACGGGGGTTTTGTCCCTTCTCGTTTTGGGGTATCGTCTGTGGCCTCATTAGGTTACTATACCCAACCCAGGGCTCATGTTTCTTTGCCACAAACTTATGTGAAAACCGCAATCGAAAAATACTGTTTATATTCAGCCTATGTTCATCGTGCTCAAACCGCCAATTATACTCGATACTGTACCAGCGATAGACCCCTATGTGTGTCAGTTACCTCTGAATATCGTAAGGTACCGTTGACCTGCTCCAGCTCATCAGAAAATGTTAAATCTGCACATTTCCTGACTGCCCTGCAGTCCGTACAATTCACCTACTGTCTGAAGGATCGTTGTGTTTCTGAACGTGCTCTAAGTTGTCTATCGGTCTTGAAACCTTTAGTGCTTAGAGTATAAGTCTGTGTATATCAAGCAGTGTGTAAATGTCAAGCAGATATTTCAGACCTTAAAGATCTCAACCTTGTTACTCCTGTGTGAACGCTACTGCGCCCGTTACAAATCCACTGCTTCCCTCTCCCATCTCCAATGGACATAAAACAACTCCCTGCAATCCCAGCAACCTCATTCCCATAAGTCCCCAGCGCCTGTCCTCTTTTTCCTGCGCCCTCTAGAACGCTCCCTCTGTGTGCAACAAACTCACAGCCATCCATGACCTCTTCCTTTCAAAACTCCTTCAACCTCCTAGCGCTCACTGAAACATGGCTAACTCCCTCTGACACTGCCTCCGTTGCTGCGCTCTCACATGGCGGTCTACATTTTAGCCATACCCCCAGACCGGGTGAGAGACATGGGGGTGGGATTCTGCTCTCCCCCACCTGTACCTACCAGCATCTCCCTCCACCTCCATCCCTCTCCTTCGAAGCACACTGCATCCACCTTTTTTCTCCCCTGGCTCTCAATGTGGCAGTCATCTACCGCCCACCTGGACCAACCTCCCAGTTCCTTGACCACTTTGCTACCTGGCTTTCTCACTTCCTGTCTTCCAACCTTCCATGCCTAATTTTTGTGGACTTCAACATTCCCATTGATGATCCTTCTGCCCCTGCTGTCTCCAAACTTCTGTCACTTACATCCTCCCTTGGACTTGCGCAATCCTCCCTCCTCTCTACCCATTGTGAAGGTCACTCTATTGACATTGTTTTTTCCAACCTCTGCTCAGTTTCTGATTTCACTTTTCGCCCCTTTCCCCATCTCTGACCACCACCTTCTCTCTTTCAACATATCTGGACCTCCTAAACATCCCTCCCCCACCCCGCACTTTCAGAAATCTGCATGCTGTGGATCCCTGTCAATTCTCCAATCTACTTCAACATCTCCCACACACCTCAACCTTCACCTGCCCTGATGCTGCCACAGACCACTACACTTATCTCTGCTTTAGACACCCTTGCTCCTCCGACCCTGTAAAGCCCTACGACGCCAGCTTCAGCTGGCACACCCTCCAGAAACACTACCTGCAAAGATGCTTCCGCACTGCAGAGCGTGCCTGGAGGAAATCCTGTTCTGAAGCGGATTTCGTTCACTTCAAGTTTATTCTACGGTCATACACCTCTGCCCTTCACTTGGCCAAACAATCCTTCTTCTCATCTCTTATATCTACTCTGTCCTCCAACCCTAAATGACTCTGGTCCACTTTCGACTCTCTCCTCTACCCACCCACACCTCCCCCTCATCTGCCTTTAGCACTCAGGACCTGGCAGACTACTTCTTAAATAAAACTCTCACTATCAGAAACAACATTCCAACACAAGAAAGTGATCCACCACCTCCACTCCAAGAACCTCCCTCTTCTACCCTCTGCTGCTTCCTCCCAGCCACTGAGGAACTAAATTATTTTGTCCTCCTCAAATCTCCCCACGTGCCTGCTTGACCCCATTCCATCACATCTTATACCTACACTCTCCTCCTCCCTCACCCCTGCTCTCACCCACATCTTCAACCTATCGCTCTCCACCAGCTCCTTCCCACCATCCGCCTTCAAACATGCACAGGTTACCCCTATACTAAAGAAACCCTCACTCGATCCCAACTCTCCATCAAATTACCGTCTTGTATCCCTGATTCCATTTACCTCTAAGCTTTTGGAAAAACTTGGTCTCTGCGACACTGCACTATCTTGGATTCACTCTTATCTAGCCAACAGGTCCTTCTCTGCGTCCTTTGCTGGTAACTCCTCCTCATTGCCTTTATCTGTTGGTGTACCCCAAGGCTCTGTCCTAGGTCCTCTGCTCTTTTCCATCTACACCTCCTCAGGGGCGGACTGACCAGTCGGTCCGATCGGACTTGAATTTTTTTTATATTACTGACATGGCGATTGCCTGACTTATGTGAAGAGTTGGGTCATGGATGGAGTCTGGGGGGGGCCCTTGCCTCATTTGGTCCGGGGATCCCTGAGTCTTGTCAGTCCGCTCCTGCACCTCCTCCCTGGGCAAAATCATTAACAGCTTTGGCTTCAATTACCACCTCTATGCTAATGATACTCAGATCTAGCTCTCCACCCTTGATCTCTCTCCTCCTGTCCTTTCCAGTCAGCAACTGTTTTTCTGCAGAATTAAATTTGAAATCCTTACCCTGACCTACAAAGCTCTCACTAACTCAGCTCCCCATTACCTGTCCTCACTAATCACCAAATACACCCCAGCCGCTCCCTAAGGTCAAACAGTGACCTGTGCTAGCTTCTCACCGCATCACCTCTTCCCATGATAGACTACAGGATTTCTCTCTTGCAGCCCCCATCCTCTGGAATGCTCTCCCTCGTACGGTCAAACTTTTCCCTAGTTTCTCTTCCTTCAAACGCTCCCTTAAGACTTTCCTAATTAGGGAAGCCTACCACCCGACTCACTAATACACATCACTCCCGCCTTGCAGTCCATCACTCCTGCCTTGCAGTCCTCTCCTCAGGTTTCCACCCCAACCCTTCTAGATTGTGAGTTCCCACGTTTCCTCCTGTACTGGTTTGTCAAATGTTGTTCAATGTATTGTAACCTTGTCTACATTGTGCCCATTGTACAGCTCTGCGGAATTTGCTGGCGCTTTATAAATAAAAATAATATAATAAAATGTTTACAAAAATGTGAAGGGTGTACTCACTTCTGTGACATATTGTATATGTGGGATAAGAAAAATATTTTGCCAAACTGTGCTAGAGTGTTCGCGTTTGGCTTGATGAAAAGGGGGCAACCCTAATAAATTTTACCCAAGTTGCTTTCAGGAGTTAAAGAAAGGAAACCCCAAAGTCAAAATAATAGATTAATGTATATAGTACCAAATGTGCAGTATGTACTATACAGAGTGAGCATATCAGGGCTGGTCATTTTACTGACTGGGTCCAGGAACATATAAATTTTAATACAATTCAATTACTGAAGATTAGGTACTTACGTTCACAAAATGTGTCTGGTGTATTCCACTCACGGTTTCTTTGGCAAGTTAAGAAGTTGTTTTTGCGAGGAAAACTCGAAATGTAACCTGGACGGCATTGGTATATTACTTTGTCACCCACGTTAAATGTAGTTTTGAACAGGAACTCTTCTTTCAGCTCTGCAAATTGTATTCTGGGCGGTTCTTTACAAACCGCTATCAAAGAAAAACACATTAAATAAAGATTGGAATGTACATTTTTTAATGCATGTTTTCACACAAGAGTTTCTGCATAGCTTGAACTTCAGTCTTTGTGACAGTTTGATCCACACTTCTGCACGAAAGCAGCAGCTTTGACATAAATCTGGAAACTAGTGGTTCCTACACCAGTAAGAAGACAATCTCTAGGACATCTTTACCACATGTCAATTTCCAAGCCACCACTGTGGTACTTGCAACACAGAGATAAAATTGTCATCAATATCAACTTAACAAATACCATTAGGAAGAAAAAAAAAAAGAAATACCTTGGTTGTTTGCTGGTAGTCTGCTATACTGCCTTCAATCATAGACAAAACATAATCTGCCAAACCTGTTTGCCGTGAAACGTTAATGAATTTGTTACAAGTTTTTCTTAATAATTTTAAAGTGTTGCAGTTATCTTTATTAAATGACCATTTTTTTATAGAATATAGCGTAAATTATTTCATAATATATTTTCAAAACATTAACAGGGTTATTCAGAGAAAAGTGAAAAACAGGAGAATTGGCAGAAGAGAACATTCTAGACCAAATAGCCGATTTGGAAAGTGAGATAAATGGGAGAAATTTTCTGGTTTGGCTATTTTGACCTAGAATTTTTACTTCTCCAGTCAATTCTCCGGAGTTTCACCTTTCTTTGAATAGACCTGTAAGGCTATGCTGACTGAGTAGAGTACTCAGTGACTCTAGACCAGTGTGTCCCAAACCTGTCCTCAGGACCCTCCGCCTCGCCAGGTTTGTCAGATAGCTGAAGCACAGGTGATATGATTTGCTGCTCAGTGATTGCAGAATTCAGTCTGTATTTCTCCACGGTGATCTGCAAAATCTGGCCTGGCTGAGGGTCCGGAGGACAGGTTTGGGAAACACTGCTCTAGACCAAATGAAAAACAAAACTTATTACCACTTAACACCCACCCGGCTTTTTCTTTTAGCCTAGAGCTTTTAAACTCCTCGCTCCAATTTCATGTCCATGGACTCCTTTCAGTCCTTCCAACATTCAGCCATTTTGTTGCAGGAAGTAGCTGGACATGGGGCCGATGACGAACAGATGCTTCTCTATGCAAGAGTGGCCAAGGACAGATTAATTAATAAAGGGGCCTCCAGAGCCTCTTAAATTATCCTTAGGGGCTACTAGCTAGTGTGTCCCTCTAAATATGGTCCCTGTTTAGATCAGGAAGGAACCAAAATAGTACCCCCATACTCAAATGCACCTTGATAATTCTGTAGGATCATGGACATTTTTAAAATTGAATGGGCCCTGGGCAAACATTTTCTTGCCCCCTATGCATTTTTGCTCCTCATCCCAAGATCCCAAAAAGTTAAAAACAATTTTTGTTTTTTACTTTTAGATTTTACATAGTTATGTTGGGTATCATTGGAAAGGCCATACTTTTACGTGTCCAATGACACCTAAATTGGCTTTTTGGGGTGTAAATAATGGAGATACAGGGGCCCAAAGGACCCTGTGCTCTCATCGCAGTAGTGAGGTGCCTTATGTTCTAGATGGACGAATGTGTGATAATGCATTGTGCCATCACCTCCCCATTTGCTCCTGGTATGGGAAATGAGAAGGTAAGTTAGTGCAATTAAATTGCTTGGTTTATAAGTAAAATCACATAAAGCCTTTGCCATAGAACGGAGGGAAAAAAAAGTAAATTTTGCATTTTTTTGTTCATTTTTCTATTTTTACACAGTGTGGCGTTCTGTGTATTAAATGAGTATTATTTAAACTCATTGAACCCAAAAATAATACAGTATGCAGAATTAACCATTTTTAATTTTGTTCGCTATGTTTTCAGCCACAGTAACTGTAATTGATACCACGTGAATGCCTCAGGTGGTTCAGTAATCCTAAGCAAGCATTGAATGCAGTTAAGAGAACTAGCACTAGAGCGCCCAGAATAAAAGAAGTGTCATTTATCTGTTTTCAAGTAGGCAGAAAAGCATCCAAGTATAACAGTCAATGGGAAATTTTAGGAGTCATTTAAATGAATATTGTATGGAATGGAGTTTATCAAGTCAGACCCCTGCGGATCAATTGTTGTGATGAGCCTTGAATAATGTGTATTGTAAACTGCAGTAACTGTATTAATGTCTGTATAGTTTATTCTCTCCATTAGCATGAATGGTGATAGGTTAACAATAAGGCTGCTGTCAGACGAGCGTAGTGTTCACGTCCGTGATTGCGCCTAAAAGTACGTCCGTGATAGCATGACAGGAAGCCCATCGGAGCCCGTTACACGAAGTACGTCCGCAATGAACTGCGGACGCACAACGGCCGCAGCCCACGGACGCAAGGCAGGCAAGAACGTACAACCCCTAGAACGGCCGCACAAAGTGCGCTGCGTCCGCAACGTCTGCATAGCTTTGTGTGTGAGTGATGGAACGTGGTCAGATGGACTGCATTTATACGTCCAGCATTTTTTTCACGGACAAAATGGTTTTGCTTTTTAATTTATTTTCCCTCCTACATCCGTCAAAATATTTGTCAGTGAAAAAAACGGACTGTGTGGCCACTACTGTGTCTTCCGTACTGACGTACGTCCGTGTGCACGGACGTACAGTCCGTAGAAATCACGTTCGTCTGACCCTAGCCTTAAAGGCAGAATCAGCTTGTTATATTCTGTTGGGTCCACCTGGTTAAACGGGTTGTGAAATGGATTTGCTGCAGCTACGTGTTGTAATTAACACTGCTGAATTATGAAGCAGGCTAAGGTTAGTAAAGCAACAGAGACCTTATGTCCAAGAAACTCTGGTAGCCAGAATCAGTTCAAAATATGTTTGCTGTTTATAATAAAGGTTCTGGACAAACCCCAACAGAGATTTAAAGTGACACAGGGTGTTGTCCAAAGGTTATATTATTATGCTGTATACTTTAATTCCAGATATGTTTGCACCAATTGTTTATTGAAAAGAGAATGTATAAGGATTTTATATTATGTTATATATAGTCAGTGGTTCAGTAATCCTAAGGCTGGGGTCAGACTAACGCATTTTTAACGTGCGTTTAGGCACACTTAATCACAGTCGTAGTAGCAGCAAATGACGGGCAATGACGGGCAATATACGAAGTCCAGCCGCGCAATGCAAGCAGCAAACGAACGTAGAACCGCTAGTACTGACGTACAGAATGCGCTGCTTCAGCATAGTGGCGTGTGTGCGTGATTAGGAGACATCAGACGCTGCTAATGTCCGGCCAACATCACGACCAGACGCAATAAGTGTTTTATTGACTATCTGTAAAAAACACACACGAAAATGCGCATCGTATGACCGTTTTCGCACATTCGGTGAAAAAAATACGTCAATGCGTTCGGACGCACTTTCTGACGGTCGCTGTGAATAATGCGTTCGTTTGACCCTAGCCTGAGCAAGCATTGAATGCAGTTAAGCGAACTAGCACGGCCACAGTAAAATCAGAGTCATTTATCTGTTTTTAGATGAGTATCACAAAATTAATGTGTTGTACCAGAACAAGCTCTGTCTCTTGATTCTACAAATACATAATATGACCACATAATTATTGTATCGATGGAAAGGCTAGACTCTGACCTTTCCAATGACACCTCACTTGACTAGGGCTGTGACTAATGATAATTGTCATAATCGAGTAGTTGACTGATTAATTTCCCCCATTACTTTAAATTGATATAATTAACAGAGTTTTACAAATATAACCTTCTGAAAAACAACGTATTACATTATAAATTAAATATTTAAAATTATTTTATTAAAATATTAGAAATTTAATATTATTAAAAATTATAAATTAAATCTTTATGTGCATTATCCCAGCCTTTGCTAGTTTGCTCCATTAACCCCTTGCAATGCCAGAACTCTGCCCTGCAACCTCTGCTTCATTATCTCCTGCAATGCCAGAAGTTCTGGCATTGCATGGGGGTTAATGTAGCAGACAGAGGTTTGTCTGGCTAAGCAGGGGTTATGGTCAGATGGAAGCTGTAGGGCAGTTTTGGTCTGGCACAGCAGGGTTATTGGAGCAGATGAAGACTGTAGGGAAGTTTTGGACTGGCACAGTACAGGTTAATGGAGCAGGTGGAGGCTGTAGGGTAGAGGTTTGGGCTGGCACAGTAGGGGTTAATGGACCAGGTGGAGGCTGTGGGACAGGTTTGTGCTGGCACAGCAGGGGTTATGGAGCAGATGGAGGCTATAGGGCAGTTTTGGTCTGGCACAGCAGGGTTAATGAAGCAGATGGAGGCTGTAGGGAAGTTTTGTGCTGCTACAGCAGGGTTAATTGAGCAGAGGGAGACTGTAGGGTAGTTTTGGACTGGCACAGTATGGATTAATGGAACAGGTGGAAGCTGTAGGGCAGTGGCGTCACTAGGGTTGGTGTCACCCGGTGCGCTAACTCATGGTGTCACCCCCCTGAGTTTTACGGTTTCTTTTTTTAACTACTCTTACTCATAAATCAGTGCTCCCATATGACATTGAAGGCTCCTACAAGGCGCACATTACTGAGATGTTTATTGCTGTGGTGCTCTGTGATATGTATATATACACATTACGGAGTTTTATTGCTATGGATTCTGTGATACACTCATGCACACTGCACATTACTGTGAGGTTTATTGCTGTGGAGCTCTCTCATATGCTCACACACAAATTTTGGCGAACTGCCAGCAAGTACAGTACCTGTTCGAAGGCAGTGAAAGTCCCCATAGAGAAATAATGGTTAATCTGTTCAGAGACATCGAACAGCAGAGAAATGTCCTGTTGTCCGGTGGTTTCATTCGGCAGGTTTTTTCAGGCGAACACCATAGGTTTCAATGTTAAAAAAGTTTTTATTCAATATCTATTAAACCGTTTATTCCTGTAATCTGTAGTAAAAAGTCTCTTTATTTATTGATTACTAGGTGGAAAGCCTGCCCAGAGGGCAGTCTATTGTTGTTGTTGCCAGCTCAGAATTCATGTCCACATATTTTTTTTTCCTATCCAAGAGTATCTCTCTATACAAATGCATTTGTAACGCGTCCGTCGCCATCCCAACAGGAGGGCCAACGGAGCAGCTGTGATGGGTGCCTGCACAGCTGACAGATTGTAAACTCACGGGAACAGGACCCCTTAGATTGTAAACTCGTGGGACCCCTTAGATTGTAAGCTCATGGGATAGAATGTAAGCTCATGGGACCCCTTAGATTGTAAGCTCATGGGGCCCCTTAGATTGTGTTGGGCGGTCATATTTTTGTAGCGTATACATTATGCTTATATTTACTTTATGCGTGTATATATAATGGCATGTGGTATGCATGGCATGTCAGGCTGGTATTTAGGCAGGCTGGTATTTAGGCACACTGGTATTATGACACACTGGTATTATGCATGGCAGACTGGTAATATGGCTGGCAGACTGGTATTGTGCATGGGAGACTGGTAATGTGCATGGCAGACTGGTAATGTGCATGGCAGAGTGGTATTGTGCATGACAGAGTGGTATTGTGCATGGCAGACTGGTAATAAGGCTGGCAGACTGGTAATATGGCTGGCAGAGCCATTACCTATTTTTTTCCATCTATAATAAGAATTTTAGGGAGAGCGTAGGCGAGAGTTGGCGCTCCTCCCAGCTCCAAGATGGCTGACTTGGCTTCAAGTTGGCGTCACGTTTACTCCGAGTACTCGAGATGCGATTGGGTGCATAGCGTCTCGTGGCTGGAGTTTAGCACCCGCCCATTTCTTGTACGTTCGGAGGCCAGTGGTTTCTGTAAAGGCAAGGGCTGCGGACACGTGACAGTGGAGGTCCTGCGACGGGAGTTCCAGAAACCGCGGGTGGCGGGTCCCACTGGGCAGCGCGGGGGATCCCACTGAGCGGCGGGCCCGCTGTGGCTGTTGGATGCGTGCGCAGCCAGCAGTACGCTGGATGCGCGTGCATGCGCAGTAGAGGCTTGGCGACGGACACGCCAAGCCTTACTACATTGTTATAGATTTTTTTTCTAATAGTGTTTTTTTTTTCTGTAACAGACCTTTTTATTATCATTCATATGACCTTATAGGTTAATTCTAGACATTTTCGTTCAGTAGTTTTTTTGAAAACAGCGGGCGACGGGTTTGCTGCAGCATTCCCTGCACTTCAGGGACCCTGCAGTGAATTGGGACTGGCACAGTACGGGTTAATGGAGCAGGTGGAGGCTGTGGGGTTATGGTGGATGGAGGCTGTATGGCAGTTTTGGTCTGGCACAGCAGGGTTAATGGAGCAGGTGGACGCTGTGGGACAGGTTAGTGCTGGCACAGCAGGGGTTAAGGAGCAGATGGAGGTGGTAGGGATGTTTTGGGCTGGCACAGTAGGGATTAATGGACCAGATGGAGGCTGTAGGGCAGTTTTGGACTGGCAGAGTAGGGGTTATGGAGCAGAAGGAGGCTGTAGGGCAGAGGTTTGGGTAGGCGGTTACTGGAGCAGATAGAGGTTGCAGGCCATTTTTTTTCTCCCCTTTTCTTCGAGCTCCATTAACCCCTTGCAATGCCAGAACTCTGCCCAGCAGCCTTTGCTTCATTAAACCCCTGCAATGCCAAAACGTCAGGCACTGCAGGAGGTTAAAGGGAACAGATGGAGGCTGCTGGACAGTTTTGGGCTGGCACAGCAGGGGTTAATGGAGCAGAAGTTTGGGCTGACACTGCAGGAGGTTAATTGACCAGATAAAGGCTGTAGGTCCTTTGTTTTTTCTGGCTTTTAGCACTGCCAGAAAGTAACTAAACAGGCTTAAATCACTTACAAGTGTCTGACAGCAATCACCACGTGCTGCAGGGGCGTGATCAGTATTAGGGATGTGCATTTCGATTCGGACAGATTCGTTTTTTTCACTAATCGGTCTGATTCGGTGCTTCGGATTCGACCGATTTTCCGGATCGGATCCAAAATCGATACGAAAACATTTCCAATTCGGAACGAAATAATTCCGTTATTTCGTATGGATGTGAAATTTGTAAAATCGCAAGTCATTTTCGTTCCATTCGTGATTTCGGTTCCATTTCGGACATCGTATTTTTCGGTTCCATTGCGGATTCCGTAATTTATCGTTTCCAATGATCCGATATTTCTGTTGATACGATAATTCTGCCGATTCTATCGTTTTTATTAAATAAAAATCTTTTTTTCTTATGAATAATGCATTGCACAACTTTATTTAATCATATTAAAATGGTAAAGGAACAAAAATGAACAAAACGATTTAAAAAAAAATGCAAAAATAATGACCCAAGTGGTCTGACTTTAAAAAAAAAAAAACAGAACAAAAGGTTTTAAAAAAGGGAAAAAAAGCTGAACAAAATTATCAGAAACGAAAAAAAAAAACAGAACAAATAAAATTTATTTAAAACGAAAAAAAATAAAAATGAATGCAGCATATGAATCCGCACACTGCTGGGAACAAGCGCCTCTCTGCGGTAGAATTAATACAGCCTATGAATCCGCACACTTCTGGGAACAAGCGCCTCTCTGCGGTATATTAATGCAGCATTTGAATCCACACACTGCTGGGAACAAGCGCCTCCCTGCGGTATATTAATGCAGCATTTGAATCCACACACTGCGGGGAAGTGCCTCTCTGCGATATAATTAATGTATACATCTGTGTTATACAGTATGTATATGTATCCTGTCTGTATATTATAACTTAAAATGCAATAAAATTAGAATTTTCAATAATTTACAAGGTGTAAAGTGGGTTTTTTTTTCACATTTTAACATGCAAACGTTTACAGTTATATTTTGCATGAGTTGCGCTTGTTAAAAAAAATATTAGAGATGGGGGACTTGTTACATACTTTTTTTGGGGGAAAATTACACGATTTTTAACAAATGCACCCCATACAAAAAGCGTTTGTTCACATAATTGAAATAGGAACAATATTGCTGCATTAGCAAAACAAAAACAAAAAAATACCTGTTTATTTTTTAATATTTTCTTATTTATTTATTTTTTCTTAACCTTTAACATAGTCATGTTTGGAAAGGCCATGCTCTGGCCGATCCAATGATACCAAACATTAACCTATCTGCCACGGATCGGGAGATAGGGGGTTCCAATGAACCCCCTATCTCCACCATTGGTGGCAACTAGGGGTTAACTACAGAACTTACTCTATCCGAGCTCCCGATGTGATTACATCATGACTTTGGATAGATTGCGACAAATTTTTTTTCACTTCAGGATCTCGTATTATCTCATGTTAGTTCAGGAAAAGTCAGTCAGGCAGACTTGTCATTGCAGGCAGGTCCTGTGAGGTCTTGTGATTGTGAAGCTTGTGAACATTGCTCAGTCGACCACAACACGCTGCCAACTAATCGATGATGAGATTCGTTGATAATGAATTTCATAAATCAATTATTTAGTTGTTGCAGCCCTACACTTGACCTTGTGCAGTGTAATGATTAGAGACACAGGGTTCCAAAGTACCCCCTGTGCCTCTCACTGCAGTGCGGCTGTTTATGTTTTTGATGAAACAATGCATAATGCCATCGCCTCCACATTTGCTGGCAACATGTGAAATCAGATGGTAAGTTAGTGCAGCATCATTGTTCACTTTATAATTGAAAAGTGAACAATAGTGTGGTGTTGGAGTAAAAGAAAAAAAGTGTTTTTTATTTATATAAAACCTTGTCAAGTTTGGTATGTATACCAATCATGACCCTCTACCTGCTATGGTTTCCGAGATACAGGGGTCCAAAGGAAATCCCTGCCCAGTCAGGGGAAGTCCTGTTTTTGACGTGATGGCGTCAGTGAGTGGGGAGGTCGCGCCTAGCCGTGGAGCAGACCTTGGCTTTTTCGGGCTCAAGGGGCAGCTGCCTTGGGCCCCACAACAATGACTTGTTCCAGGGCAACTGCCCCTTTTGCCCCTTGTTAAAGTCAGCACTGTGTAGTATTTGAAACTGGAGCCTGGCGGCACAGAAATCTGGAGGGCCCCGTCCCCCTCTCTAAAATTGGAATATACTGTTTTAATTAATTTTTTTATTGTCAGGCTACTATTATGGGAATAAAGATCGCTGTAATGGTTAAAAGAGCACAACACACTTTTGTACGGGATTACCGGCATGAGATCTATTCTGAGAATGGAAAACTACACACACAGTGAAGAACATGGATCGTTCTCACAGTTTACTGGTAGAACAGTGTAATTTATATCATTTGCTAGCAGCAAATGACGTCCAATGCCGGGGAACATACGACGAACGGCCGCACGAAAGGTCGTCCGTGCAACGCAAGTGGCAAACGAACGCATTTTTTCGAGAACGTCAAACCGCTACTACTGACGTACAGAGTGCGCTGCGGCCACATAGCGGCGTGATTGGGAGACATCAGACGCTGCACACGTCCGGCCAACATAACGTCCAGACGCAAAAAGTGTTTTATTGACGATCCGTACAAAATCACGGACGAAAATGCGCATCGTATGACCGCTATCGCGTATTCCGTGAAAAATACATCCATTCGTTCGACCGCATTTTTTCACGGACGACGCGAAAAATGCGTTCGTCTGACTCTAGCCTAACAGGGTTATTCAAAGAAAAATATTTCATCAGAACTTACGTATGAGTGTGCAGAATACTTCAGGATTTGACCATGTAAAGTTCTGCAAGCACATTATGTTCATTTGGGTAAGCTTAACATAGGAGTATCCAGGTTTGCATGCATAATTCACTTTGGTGCCTACGTGAAATGAGGGTTCATCCAAAAAGTCAGTTCTCAGTATTGCATATTCAAGTTCTCGAGCTGGTGGTCCACAGCCACCTGGAAATAAAATATCACATATCTCATTACTAGAAAATACTGTAGATTACAGCTCCGTAGTCCTACTAGATCATAGATCAGTGCTTTACGGCCCAGTCTTCAGGACCTGTAACACATCAAGCAGTGGCGGAACTAGAAACCCGAGGGCCCCGGTGCGAGAATCCATGAAGGGCCCCCCCCCCACCCCCCCAAAAAGATCCATATTTTTACTTTTTTTTCCTGAAATATAAAAGATATTACGCCATTTACATTAATTAGTTCTACTTACTTTAATTAGGTCATTAAATAGGTCACTACCATATTGAAAGCACACCCCCCGGTAATCCTGACACACTGCACATTACAGAGCTCCACAGCAATAAAACTCCCTGTAATGTGCGGTGTGTGTATGAGCATATCACAGAGCTCCACAGCAATAAAACTCACAGGAAGCACTGGGGTGTATGAGCATATCACAGAGCTCCACAGCAATAAAACTCACAGGAAGCACTGGGGTGTATGAGCAGGGACATAATCCACAGCAATGTAACTCACGGGACACGCTGGGGTGTTTGAGCAGGCACATAATCCACAGCAAGAACCTGCAGGAACCATGACTGGGTCCCCCCCACCCTAGGCAAAAACATACCCCCTCCTCTTAACATGCATTGGTCCCCTCCTGGTCCACAATGTTGACTCCAGACAGTATCAAATTTTTTTCCAGGTTCACTATGACCTCTTCAGTCCATCCCATTTTTAATGTAATTTGCACTATGTGTATCTCACAGAGCTCCACAGCAATAAAACCTCACAGTAATGTGCATCAGTGTAAATCACAGAGCTCCAAAGTGTCAGACCTTTTCAGATATGAAATTTCTATAACGCATTATATTTCGCAGGACTGTTTAAATTTGGGGCCAGCAATTGCTTCACACAGACAACTCGCCTGCGTCGTTAATATATAACAAGAATATGCGTTCTAAAGACAATGTAACAAGCGAGACTCGTTATCTATCAGCAAACATCCATTGTCCTTAATTAATCTGGTTGTAAGAAAAATAACCAGATGTTAGATCAAATGGTTTAAAAGTAAGGGAACACAATGACAACTGATCTTACCCTAGGATAGGTATCTCAGTATTGTGTTTATTTTGTCAGATCGAAACTCTGAAAGCCACGTAAACATTGAACAATGGGTTGCCCAATAAAGAAAAAAAAACCCAGAGAACGTTAAATGGCTTGGATAAACCAGCTTGTAATGCTAGGCTATTCGGCGATATGATCGAACACTATATGGTATTTGAATATTTAATTTATGTGGTCAGTTAGAATAGATAACCTTGGCGTCTTATAAAAAAAACAGAGGCCCTACCACATTCAGTTGATTATTACAAATGTCTGATGTACTAACATGCCTAAACAGATTAAGTCTGGTAATTGTGAATGTTAAAGACGAGATCACGAATGAATGAATTAATGTATGTCTGCAGGATCCTCTCATATACACATCCCTGTGGATTTAAGTAAAGAGAGTATGAAATGCACACACGCCGTGGCGAAGTATGCCGGCGATGCCACAATAGAAATACATTTTGATTTGTTAATAAAATCTATGGAGTCCCGGGATATAGGAATAAAACGACCCCAAACCAGTAAAAGATTGGCCAAATACATAAATTAATTCCTGCAGAAGGTTGATGGTTGATCTGAGAGCGCCATCTGCTGGCCAGGTAATATAACACCTGGACAGACCCCTGGAGTTGATATATATATATCCTCCAATCAAATGAGGCCACATAGTGATGGGCTAGATCTAAAAGTGGGCGGAAGACCACTATATAGAGGGGACAATCCAGAGCAGATCAACACACTGAGAAAAGCTTGGGGAGAGACCTGAGGGACGCTTGGAGGGGAGAAAGGGCAAATATCATGAGCCCCCCTTAAGACGTGACCACACCCTAATCTTCCACCACTCTATCTTCACTAACCGGATGGCAAAGTATGCCTGAATAACTTGATATCTATTTTCTAATTGCATAGTCCTTACTTTAGATGTCCATCACAAACTAAAGGAATATAAATGAATTATTTTGCTGTTTAAGCCTACTCAGTAGACTAGTAATCCGCCTTTCCAATCCCCTGCAGAGGAGTGCTAAGGAAGAAACTATTCCCGGCTAAATACTTGAGCCATAATTTAGTGAAATTATTTATATTCCAAGAATACTGGTTGTGGACATCTAAAGATCAATTGTATACCCATAGTGAGATACGCTGGGACCGTGAAATAGCTTTTATATGTCAAGTGCCGTCAGCCCCATTCGTAAAACTAGCATAACTCCTTCCATATCCATCTTGCAGCCCTTTCGATTGATTGCATGTAAGTCAATAAGAAGCTTTGGGTTAACGTATATTGAATGAAGTGCTGTGATTGATCTGTGGAAGAGATAGTCTACCTATCGAGTGTGTTATGTATCTCCCTGAAGGAAGTTGCATTTAGTGAATAGGCCCCCACAATAATAAATTGTACTGCAGGTGATGCCCAGTAACTGAGTGTTTATTTTAGCCAGGTGGAGGATTGGTTTATAATGGGAAAGGTTTAAGTGAATAGACTAGAGCTTGGTGCTAAGAGCTGAGGCGTGTATATCTGTGGTGCGGTCTATAAACCTAAAATATTTGTCCATTAGATTATTGCGTGTCGCAGTATCGCTACTAATCACGATCTATAATCACTTGTGAAATTGTATCTTGCTAATCCGTTGATGACATATGATTGTATGAAACTTGACGTGTGAATAAGTTTTGGTTTGAATTGTTTTACCGTTACGCAGTCTCATATCATCTTTATTGATTTTATTGTGTTTAAAAATATCTAGATAGCATCAAAAGTACTCAGGATAACGCGCCATATATTTGTTAAGACGTATATTCATTGATTGGTTATTAATCTCTATTTTAGGGGTTAAATACCAATTTATACCACCGGTATTGGAGGCACTGTCAATAATATATAGAATTGTGTATATATATATATATATATATACACAGTGGCAAGAAAAAGTATGTGAACCCTTTGGGATTACGTGGAGTTTTGCATGAATTGGTCATAAAATGTGCTCTGATCTTCATCTAAGTCACAACAATTTGAAAAAACAGTCTGCTTAAAATAATACAACACAAACATTATATGTTTTCATGTTTTTATTGAACAGAACATGTAAACATTCACAGTGGAGGGTGGAAAAAGTATGTGAACCTTTTGGACTTAATAACTGGTTGACCCTCCTTTGGCAGCAATAACCTCAACCAAACGTTTCCTGTAGTTGCAGATCAGAACTGCACAACGATCTGGAGTAATTTTGGACCACTCCTCTTCACAAAACTGTTTCAGTGTAGCAATATTCTTGGGATGTCTGGTGTGAATCGCTCTCTTAAGGTCATGCCACAGCATTTCAAATCGGGTTGAGGTCAGGACTCTGACTGGGCCACTCCAGAAGGCGTATTTTGTTTTGTTGAAGCCATTCTTTTGTTGAATTACTTGTATGCTTTGGGTCATTGTTCCTTTGCATCACTCATCCTCTGCGGAGCTTCAGTTGGCGGACAGATGGTCTTACGTTTTCCTGCAAAATGTCTTGATAAACTCTGGAATTCATTTTTCCATCAATGACAACAATCCGTCCAGGCCCTGAGGCAGCAAAGCAGCCCCAAACCATGATGCTCCCTCTGCCATGTTTTACAGTGGGGATGAGGTTTTGGTGTTGGTGTGCTGTGCCTTTTTTTCTCCACACATAGTGTTGTGTGTTTTTTCCAAACAACTCAATTTTGGTTTCATCTGTCCACAGAATATTTTGCCAGTAGTGCTGTGGAACATCCAGGTGCTCTTTTGAAAACTTCAAATGTGCTGTAATATTCTTTTTGGACAGCAATGGCTTCCTCCGTGGTGTCCTCCCATGTACTCCATTCTCGTTTAATGTTTTCCTTATTGTAGATGTGTCAACAAAAATGTTAGCAGGTGCCAGAGATTTCTGTAAGTCTTTAGCTGACACTCTAGGTGTCTTCTTTACCTCATTAAGCATTCTGCGCTGTGCTCTTGCAGTCATCTTTACAGGATAACCATGCCTAGGGAGAGTAGCAACAGTGCTGAACTTTCTCCATTTGAAGACAGTCTGTCTTACCGTGGACACATGAACATCAAGGCTTTTGGAGATACTTTTGTAACCCTTTCCAGCTTCATGCAAGTCAACAATTCTTGATCGTAGGTCTTCTGAGAGCTCGTTTCTGCGAGGCATGGTTCACATCAGGCAGTGCTTCTTGAAACCAGTAAACCCAAAACTGGTGTGTGTTTTTAAAGGGCAGGACAGCTTTCAGCAACACATCCAATAATATCACACGGATTGGACTCAAGGTTGGCTCACTCCTGGCTCCAATTAGCTCTTGGAGAAGTCATTAGGCTAGGGGTTCACATACTTTTTCCACCCTGCACTGTGAATGTTTACATGTTATGTTCAATAAACACATGAAAACATATAATGTTTGTTTGTGTTGTATTATTTTAAGCAGACTGTGTTTTTTAAATTGTTGTGACTTAGATGAAGATCAGAGCACATTTTATGACCAATTCATGCAAAACTCCACATAATCCCAAAGGGTTCACATACTTTTTCTTGCCACTGATATATATATATATATACACACACACGTCATAATTAATATATCCCTGACCTATTAAAGAAGTCAATAATGTCTAACAAAAGTATAGCTCACAAATAAGTATAAAATAAATTAAAAGAAGAATTATATATTATAGGCAAGCCCCCAGGCAGGCGAGTGTGGGCCCCCCGGACTCAAGGGCCCAGGTGCGGTCGCACACTCTGCACCCCTGGTAGTTACGCCCCTGACATCGGGTTTCCAGATATCTGAAACAAAGGGGATATGATTTGCCACTCAGTGGTTGCAGTTTTCAGTCTGAATTTGACCAAGGTAATAACGAAAACCTGGCCTGTTATTGCTCCCTGAGGAAGGGGTTGGAAAACACTGTCATAGGAGGAAAGAATACAATGAGTTCTATACCAAGTTACAACTCATACGGAAGTGTAACCTTAAAATATCCCTTTAAAATGTAAACGCCCCCGGAAGCAGGACCGTCTATACCTCATGTTTCTGTCTATGTCTTCCTGTAATTTTTTTGTAACCCATGTACCTCACTGCAGTATATATACAAATAATAATGATAAAAGGTGACACAAGTAGTTTATAATTACAATTGTTATTGCTTTAGAATTCCAAATCAAACAATGGGTAATAGTAGCCTTTGTTGTAAATTATCCCAGCATTCAGGATTGAGCAAATGGACAATACTGCAGCCCACCATCTGCCTCAGAATCGGATTTAAAAACTAATAAATATATATATATAATAAGAAATTGCATGCAATCGCTCCTTGTGAAGTGGTGTAGCGAGTGAGGGGTTTATCAGCTGCCTCCGATTGGATGACTTCCCGTTTCCTAAAGCTCACCCTCTCTAAAACTGAACTTCTCGTCTTCCCTCCTTCTAAAACCAACAATCCTGCACCAATTTCCCTTCTGGTGAATGGTGCCACTATTACGTCTACCTCTCAGGCTCGTTGCCTAGGGGTCCTCTTGGACTCCAATCTATCGTTTACTCCAACATGCAGTCACTAACCAAAATCTTGCTACTTCCACCTAAAAAACATTGCACGCATCCATCCCTTTCTTAAATCAGGACTCTACTAAAATGCTCATCCAAGCTCTTATTATCTCCCGTCTTGACGACTGTAACCTTCTTCTCTTTGGCCTTAACAAATCCCAGATTCTCCCTCTGCAGTCTGTTATGAACGCCTGTGCCCAACTCATACACCACACATCCGGCACCTCTCACCCCTTTACATTTGCTCCCTGTTTCCTTCAGAATCCAATTCAAAATACTGATCCTCACTTACAACGCTCTCCATAAACACACCCCATCAACATTTCCTCCCTTATTAGCAGGTACATCCTGTCCCAACCACTTCGCTCTGCCAATGATCTGATGCTATCAGCTCCTCTTACCCCCGCCTTCAAGACTTCTCCTGAGCTGCCCCCTTTCTGTGGAACTCCCTCCCCCGCAACATCAGACTCTCCTCTCTAGTCCTTCAAGACGTCGCTGAAAACCCATTACTTTAGAGAAGCCTATCGGTTCACTCCCTGATCCCCCATTGTTCATCTCTTGCTCCTTCTTCCCACAGGCACCCCGCTACTTCTTGTACTCTGTTCACCCTCACCTAGCGTGTCACCCCTCTCCTCTTAGATTGTAAGCTCTCAGGCAGGGTCTTCTCTCACTGTTTTGTGTATGTATATTTGCTATTCTGTCTCTCCCTTTTGTACAGCACTACGGAACTTGTAACTGTAAATAAGCGAGAGCATGTGGTTTACATGTAGTCTCATAATGGTATATTTATAACATCCTCACAATCAGTATACCACATTGGGCTTTCGCCATAAATAACAATCAACTTGATGCTTTGTGCGTCCAATGTGGCAGCAAGTTTTACTCATTTAAAATAGAATGGTAGCATTTGCTTAGGTAAGATGTAAATTATACATTTTGTATTATCATTTTAACCAATACGATCTTGGATAAGAGCTCAGCATCACCTATTACTGTAGGTCCTATCATGCTAAAATATTTGGACTTTGACAGTGGATGTAGAGGTATGCACCAATGAAATGTGTATGCATTAAAGTCTTCATGGCAGTCAGGTACTGTTACTTTTACATCATGTGATCAGCACGTTTATATCTGGATACTGTGTATGATTAATACTTACAGTCCCTGCCTAAATACTAGGGTCATCCTTAGAGATGGGTGACTGGACACAGGCTGTCCGGGGATGGTGCACGAAGGGAGCAAAGGTATGAGCCACGGATGCTGTGACACATGGACAGACGCTTTAGTAAGGTTTAATAGGGATTTATTAATATACTTCTAGATATGGTAGCCGAATTATGGCAGTAGGCGGAGATCCTGAGTTAAAGAGGGGAGCAAGCCAGGAAAGGGGCTGACCTGGGTAAGGTATGGAGGAAAGACAGAGGCAAGGTGGACTGAGAAATGACAAGACACAGAGCCATAGAGGGCATCACACCAGACTCACAGGAGGCACAAGAGAGATGACAAGAAAGGAGCTGGCTGGGTGCAGTTAGGACCAATGAAAGCAGAGACGTTTGGTGTCTTGAAGGGAACTCCGAGGCTTGAGGCTTTGGGGGAAAAGGGAACAGTTTGCAGCAATGATGAAGCTTTGAGGCCCAGGGGCGTGGTTTCCTTTCTCCTGCTTCCAATTTGGCTGCTGAGAACCACAACTGCGGGTGGAAAAGGCTGGTCAAACCAGGAGTGGAATCTGGGATGAGAAGCCCTGAGGAGCGTTCAATACCTCAGCCGCTGCAAGTGCTAAGTTAGCAACTTAGCGCTCAGTACTGCTAACTTAGCACTTGCAGCGACCCGAGGAGATGCTGCGAGTAGCTGAGTGTGATGTAGTAAAGATGGCCGCCGCCATGAAGCAAGTAACAATTCCGTACGGCAATGTTAATTTTGAGGCTTTTGTTCAACAAAGCACAAAATATATTTATTTATTATTTACCCCTGCATATAGACATATATTAAAGTACAATTATGTATACTTCTGAAACAAAATATAACGTTTATTCAATAAAAACTATCATTTGTGGTGTGTGCATACAGAACGGAATTGTGCTGACTGCTTTTCTTTATCATATATTGTCCAAGTCATACGAAAAACAATCTGAATCTTTCATTAAGAAATTGTCGGACATTTTATTTTGAAATTCGCATCCAAAGCGTTCAATGACACTGCTGCAGCAAACTGAATTGCTGCGCTGCAGCAATTCAGCAGCTGCTGAGGTATTGAACGGGGCTCAGGCCACTCAAAAACCTGGGCTGGAGCTCACAGGTAATGACAGGAAAGTGCTGCCTTCTATATTGAATCAGAAATCCAAATGTTCCTAAAAGGCACCTGTATGTTTGTGACCAGAGGTGTTCCAATCCTTGAGCGCCTGCTGAGGCTGTGTGTGGACCAAAAAGTGGGACATGCAGAGAGACTGACTATCTGATCTCCTCTGAAAGGTAAACATCGGCAGCTCTGATTGGACCTAGGATTGGAACACCTATCTGATAACCAACATACTTGTGCCTTTTAGGAACGTTTGGATTTTGGATATTCTTTTCATCTAGTAACTGGCTGCAGTCTTTCCCACAGTCCTTGGTTTTGCATTTTTTCCTACGGGGTATTAGCCTGTTCAATTGAGCTGTTTGACGATCCAATATAAGGAAGACTTTTGATATAAGTATCATCCACACAAAATCTACACCAAAACGTTTTTGATACTTTGCACCATATGTTTATGCTTCCATCTTTAAAAATGGGAAAAAAATGGCGCAATGTGACAAACTTTATATGTATAAGATGTACAGTTTGTACTAAGCCTGATATGTAACATGTCCATGTATAACCTGTTCTGACTTGTGCTGCAAAAATAAAATTTAAAATATGGAATTCTCTTCCTAAAGAGGTTATTTTATTCAATGCAATTGATGCCTTTAAAAAAAAGGTCTGGATGCTTTCTTGTTAAAATATGAGGTTGGCAGATATTTTCGAACTACGGTTATAGTGCCATTATGGAATTGTTACCCTTAACACAACTGAAAAAGAGCGGTTCTTTGGACCAACAACACCTATAGGGATGTGTGAAAGGTGGATGGAAAAAAAAAAAGTTAGTTTGGGAACTTCAAGATTTCTGCTCCTCGATTAACCATTGACATGTCGCACTGAACCCACCACTCAACATGAAAATTACAATGAAATACAATTATATTTCAGTTGTGTTAACCACTAAAAGCTTTTCAGTGTGTGGGCCAAAAGTGAACTCCATGAGAAGATAGTGGAGAAACTGCATTCCCACACGTTCCCTCTTGATTGACCTCTGGTGTCTGTACATGAAAGTGATTGCGAGGCGATATAGAATAGCATTATTCTATTAACTTGCTATTAATTACATAATAGCATCACTTCCTCCTACCAGCCACGTACTAGTCCTTGGGTTTCTGGGTACACAAAACCCTCCCTTGAGGAATCCCCACCTTCAATGCCCCCACTACTTAAATATTCCTCCTCATCCTCATCCTCCTCCTGTCTGATCTGAGGACCCGCAGGAATGCTGTCTGCGTAAAGACTGGGGCCGCTAGTGCCACATCTATAATTCCCCGCAGAGTGCGCTCCAGCAGGAACACTAAAGGAATTGTGTCATCCTCGTTGCCTCCTCAAATGGTGACAGTACATCCTTGATCATCAGCCACTGCGGGGGGGGGAAATCAAGTTGACCTGAACCTGTCCTTGCACCATACTCAAACAGGTACTCGTTGATGGGCCCCCTGCTGCTTGTGCAGACGCTGCAGCATTGCTAATGTCGAGTTCCACCTGGTGGGCATGTCACAGATCAGACGGTTTGTGGGAAGGTGGAATGCTCTTTGAATTTCTGCCAGGCGAACACTTGCTGGGAATGACCGTCTGAAGTGGCTGTAGACTTTTCTGGCCTGGCTGAGAAGCTGTGCCAGCCCTGGGTACCTGGTTAGGAAACGCTGTACCACCAGATTTAGGACGTGTGCTAGGCATGGTACATACGTCAACTTACCCTTGCGTAGGGTGGAGAGAAGGTTGCTGCCATTATCACAGACAACCATTCCCAGCTGAAGCTGGCGTGGTGTTAACCATCTCTGCCCCTGCAGAGCTGACAGAATTTCTGGCCCGGTGTGGCTCCTGTCCCCTAAACAAACCAGCTCAAGCACAGTATGGCATCTTTTTGCTTGTGCCATAGCGTAGCCCCTGCCACGCGGTTTAACTGCCACTTCGCCAGAGACAGAGAAGAAGGAGGAGGAGGAGGAAGAGGTGTTGGAGCAGACAGACCTCCTACAAGCAGCTTTCTGGAGGCGTGGTGGATGAACAAGCTCCAGCACAGAGCCCCGCCCTGGATCCCTCCCAGCTGCAAGAAATGTAATGGCCCTGTCCATGCTTGCTGGACCACATGTCTAAAGTCAAGTGCACCTTGCTGCTGACTGCCTTTCCCAATGACTCCATAACATTGTCTTCCACGTGCTGGAATGGCCTTCCGTGAAAAGAAATGGCGTTTTGGAACCTGCCACTGTGGTACAGCACATTCGGCAAATTCACAAAAGGAAGCAGAGTCCACCAGCTGGAAAGGCAGCAGCTTTAATGCTAGTAATTTTGCTAAGCTGGCATTTAGACGCTGTGCTTGGGCATGGTTGGGACTATATTTGTTCTTACGCTGCAGCAGCTGGGGCAACGTAATCTGACTGCGTAAATCTTCAGCTGATGGGATGCTGTCACATTGTGAGGAAGGACTTGGTACACCCATTACTGTAGCATCATCCCTGTCAGTGGAGGTTGTAGGCAATGACATGGCAGGACATATAGTAGGGGTAGAGACAGATGAGGACCTATGCAAAGTGTTGTGCCAACAGGATGCGTGGCAGGTGGTCTTATGTCGCCTCAAGCATGTGGTACCCAAGCGTGGGATGTCTTTCCCACGCTTGATCCTCATCTGACATAGATTACAAATAGCAACGGTGCGGTCTGCTGCACATTTCTTAAAGAACTCCCAGAAAGCAGACTTCCTGTACATGTGCTTTGAGACAACAGCACTCTGCACCTGAGCAGCTGTGACTTCTGATGCCTTGGACTGACTACGGTTGCTCATAAAGGACGTTGTGCCTCCTCCTCACTTGACTCCTCTGTTCGATCAGGCACACAGGTGGAGTCAGTGACCTCAGTGTCATCACCCCCTATCTCCTCGTCACTGGAGCCAACTTGGCAGTATGCTGCAGCTGCTGGGGCAACATGAGTGCCAGTTATTTGTATGTCACTGGCACTCCCTTCCTCTAGGTTGATTATACTCCCTTCCTCAACCTCAGAGATGGAATCAGAGCACTGTAGTTGCTGCGCATCCTCAAGCAGCATGTCACTGTCATTGTAGTCAAACAATTCAGCTGACTCCGTGTATGTTGGTGAGGCTACGGCAGGAGTAGCTGTGGACATGGAGGCTGCATTAGATGCTTTGGCAGCTGAGGTGGACTGTAAACCACTACAAGCCTGGCTGGCAGAGGACTCGGAGGAGGAGGATGGCCTGGTTAGCCAATCCACCAAGTCCTCTGTATGTTGCTGCTGCTTACGACGGCCAGCACCAGTTAGAAAGGACAAGCGTGCCCCTGCAGAGGATGCACCACGTCCACGACGACCAGAGGCACAGCCTCCCGACACAGGGGCTGCTTGCCCTCTTATCTGTGTCTGGGAGCGTCTGCCTGTCCTTTTTGGTCTTTCTGACATGGTGAGTGATATATAGATTAAAGATATACAGAACTCTGATTCAACTCTGTTATAAAAATTGGAGATATGCAGAACTCTGATTCAACTGTGTTGTCTAGATTAAAGATTTCCAGAACTCTGGTATAACTCAGTGAGACACCCTGATAGCTGGCAGCCAGTGACAAGACACAGATTACAATTCCCAGAAACCTCCTATAAATCAGTGAGACCCCCTGATGGGTGGCAGTGACAAGACACAAATTACAACAATTCCCAGATATCTGCTAGAAGTGAGACCCCCCCCCCCAATAGCTGCTGGCACTGAGAAGACACACTAACAGAACAATCTCCTCTCAAAAAACACGTGCTGGGGCTGCGAGGGACACCTTAGTGTGCTGCGGGACTTAGCTCTGTGAGCCCATGATTGAGCCGTGATTGGCATAGTCTTGCACCTGACCTGTGGTCAGGTGCAAGGCTGTAGCCAATTACAAGCTTCAGGCCAGTGGAAAAGTGCATTGTGGTCCATTGTGGGCGAACGCGAACCGAACACGCGGAAATGTTCGCCGAACAGCCGAACGGGCGATGTTCAAATCGAACACCGAACAGATTGAACCGAACAGCTCATCCCTAGTGTAAATACAGTGGGGCAACAACTGCTTAATAAGTTATGAAGGCAATTTTTTTTTTTTTGGGAGGAAAAAGGTAGGTAATACAAATTTTAAGAGATTTTATAGTTGCTTTTATGGGCAGCAAAGACTGTCATATTATAAAATTACTAGTTGATTTTTATGTGTTTTAGGCTAGGGTCAGACGAGCGTAGTGTTCACGTCCGTGATTGCGCCTAAAAGTACGTCCGTAATAGCATGAAAGAAAGTCCATTGGAGCCCGACACATGAAGTACGTCCGCACTGAACTGCGGACGCACAACGGCCGCAGCAAACGGACGCAAGGCAGGCAAGAACGTACAACCCCTAGAACGGCCGCACAAAGTGCGCTGTGTCCGCAACGTCTGCATAGCTTTGTGTGTGAGTGATGGAATGTGGTCAGACGGACTGCATTTATACGTCCAGCATTTTTCACGGACAAAATGGTTTTGCTTTTTAATTAATTTTTCCTCCTACATCCGTCAAAAAATAAACGTCAGTGAAAAAAACGGACTGTGTGACCACTACTGTGTCTTCCGTACTGACATACGTCCGTGTGCAAGGACGTACAGTCCGTAGAAATCACGCTCGTCTGACCCTAGCCTTAGATGTTTTGGTAGCCAGCGGCTTAACTACAAGGGTCGCAATTTGGAGCGGGCCCTGGCCCTGGCATTCCACCACTGGAGGGGGGGGGGTCCAGGCAGTAGTGGAACCTCTGGTAACCCTTTATGGACCAAGAGTCTTTACAGTCAATGCATTTATGACTGAACAGTTCTGTCATTGGTCCTTAAGAGGTTAATTAGGCAGCAGAGGCCTTGGTATTTTTACTCTGGCTATCCATCAGGAGTCTGACCCTTCCTGGTGTCTTATTGCAAGTCTGGCGGTCCCTCGCTTGTGATCGTTCAAGTGTGATGTGTGTCTCTGTTTTCATAAAATAATCACAAAAAGGGTGCTCATCTGCAAGAAGGACTCACCAAGGTCCTATAAATATGTAACTAAACCACAATAAATCAAGAGGGCACAACCATTAAATAAATAAAAAATATCTTTAGATATTTTTGTATTTATTTATTTAATGTCAGTAACAAGAGTAAAGTATCACAAATGTTACATATAGTTACAGTACATAATATGCAGCATATAGTAAGGCGGCCCCACAGGCTCAGCAAAAATAAACACAAGAAAAACCAAATGGCTGAACCATATGAAATATGCAATATTAGGGAAAGCACAATGCAAAAAGCAGCCAAAACATAAAGTGGGTCAGTACAAGCTCCTGAAAGCCAAGACAATGCACCCCAACGTTTCGTCGATCTATCGTCTAGGATCCCTAATATATGCGTTAGCTGTGGAATTTAATGCTATGGTAATATTCATATAATTAGGGATACTAGACAATAGGCTATAGTATTATTAGTTTGGGAAACCAGCAATTTTTGGATAACGCAGGAGACCTGTATACAGGTATTTTTTGCAAAATGTTTTTAGTAAAAATGCAAAACTCTCTCGCTGGGGGGGGGCCTTCATGGATTCTTGCACCGGGGCCCTGAGGTTTCTGGTTACGCCTCTGTTGGTAGCGTACATCTTTTCGTATAACTGTTCTACCAATACAAAGTAAAGAAAACTAATACTTACGTGCACAAAATTCATCGGGTTCAGACCATTGTAATGTATCCATGCAGTATATAAAGTTGTTTATTTCGAAGATACGTGCGTATCCTTGACGACATTTGTAATACGCTCTGTCTTCTTTACCAAATGTTATGTTCAAATATTCATCTTTCAGTTCTCCATACGCAAGTGTAGGAGGAGGTCCGCACACGTCTGAAGACAAAATGGCATAGAAAGATATTTTGGACAAATTTCAATCCTTCTTTATTGTCCCACTATGAAACTGTTTAACCACACACTTTTGAGCGAATTTAGCAGACAACTGTAGTTTCAGAAATCATTAGCTTTTTTTTTTTTTATTTATTATTTCAGGTTTTCATCTCTTTGCATTGACAGAGAAATAGGGGGTGTTATTGTAATAGGCAAGAACTATAACGTTCTAAATCTATGGTATATCTCACTTAATTGTTCTAAATAAAAGGTCCCTTATTATATCAAATGTCTGCGAAATTAAGGATTCTACCCATAGAATCATACAATTGATAAATCGTCTAAATAAGATGCAAAGACAAAGCTGCTTAAAGGACGCTCTACTCATCCAGACCACTTTATTATTCCAAAGTGGTCAGGATGTGAGGAGTGCCCCTCCCCCCCATCTCCCCTGATCACGTGAAATCGTAAGTGGTTTCCTCCACCCCGCATCACCAGCAGCCGGGATATTTTTATTTGCTGGCTGCCGGTTACCAGATTGGTTACTATACTAGTAACATCAACATGCAGAGAGTGTGCCACCATCACACTCTCAGAGACCAATCGTTGTGAGTGGTCTCAGAGTGGCAGAAGATGGATTGGATCTGTGTTGGGAATTATGTGGCAGGAGCAAGTTTAGTAAAAAAATAAGCATAACCATCAAACAAGCATATCCGTTTTTTACAAAAGTAATGCATACCTGTTCCAGGTGAGTTGTCCAAACTTTCTGTGTAGACTGAAAACAAAAAAAAAATTTAAAAAAAATTTGTTTTCATACTAGTTATTTATGGTAATGAAACAAGCACATAATACCAACAAGCCTAACCTGCACCAACAATTAATGTTAATCAGGGCCGGTGAAAATATTTTTAGATACACTGTCAAAGATCCATCCCCTCACTCATATTTTGAACCACGGATACATGAGGACCAATGTGTTTTGTGTGTGTGGGGACTGAACGTGTGTGATAATAGCTGTGTAGATGGAATGTTTGTCTGTGGTATGGAAGTGAATGTGGCCAATTGAGATGAAAATGAGAATCTGAGTGGGATGGGAGTGAGTATGTGGTTCGCTAAGTGGGGTTGGAGTCAGGGCTGGATTTATAACTAGGCAGAGTAGGCATGTGCCTACCAGCACCTGCAGCCTTGCTCTGTAAAAAAATAATTAAAAAAAAAATTAAATAAAATATATATATATATATTTTTACAATCATTTAGACCACTGTATCTCTGGAGCCTTAAGGGCTAGAGGGACATATTAGGTATAATTGGAAAGGCCAGACTGTGGGCTCTCCAGGCCAACCAGGTTAGGCTAGGGTCAGAGTGGGGCAGTCGGAACGCGCGTGCAGGCGCACTAAATCACGGCGGCAGTAGCAGCACATAACGGCCAATGACGGCCAATATACGCAGTACGTGCGTACGAAAGTGCGCCGACACCACGCAACCAGCAAATGAACGCATTTTTATCAGAACGTGAAACCGCTGCTACTGACGTACAAAGTGCGCTGCGGCCGCATAGCAGCGTGTGTGCGTGATTAGGAGATGTCAGACGCTGCTAGTGTGCGGCCAACATAACGTTCAAACAGCCGGATTTCCCTAGACTTCTTTTTACCCCACCGTCATGAAATACGTCCAGAATTGCGCATCGTCTGACCACTTAAGCGTATTCCGTGAAAAAATGCGTGCGCACGCATCGACGTACATTTTGACGGTGGCTGCAGAAAATGCGCTCATCTGTCCCTAGCCTAAGATTTATAAAATAAAATATTATTTATCTTTTCTTTTTTTTTCCTAATGCAGTTTTCAATATACAATTTACAATTATAAACTGTGATTATGAACTGTGGTGCTGTGCTAGCTCACCTTATTTCCCACACCAGCAGCAAGTGTGGATCTGATGATGCCACACATTGTTTCACCGACAACCTAGACCCTGGCATTGCAGTGAGGAGAGACAGGGGGAATTTGGAACCCTGCATCTCTGAATTGTACACCGCACAAGGTTAAGTGAGGTGTCTTTGGAAAAATCAGTCTGATCTTTACAATGATGCCAAACATGACCATGTAACGTGTAAAAATAAAAAAAATTAAAAAAGTAAATGCAAAATTTTTTTTTCCTGTTCTACGGCAGAGGCAATATATGCTTTTACACATAAAACAAACAATGCCACTGCACTAACTCAACTAAGGCAACAGATGCTGCCCCTTTTGATTTGAGCACAGAGAGAAACTGGTTTTCATATTTTTCTTAATATCATTCTTATTTTTTAAACGAAAATGTAAAGTCATTCGGGCATGTTTCGCTCTTCTTGTTTTTTTCTTTTTTTGGGGGGGGGGTGTGGCTCCACATTTCTGTGCTTACAGGCTTCGAGATGCAAATCCCGCTCTGGTTGGAGTAAACACCTGGCTGGCTGAGTGAGATGGAGTGATCATGTGAGTTGGTGGTTGGCTTGTTGAGGCAGGAGTATGTGGATGGGTGGGTAAGATAAGAATGAACAAATGATTAACTAAGTGGGAAGAGAGTGTGATAGTGTGTTAGGACAGAAGTGGTTGACGTGCGATAGGAGTATGTATGTATGTGAGTGTGTTGTTGGCAGAGCATACACCGTGCACTACACATACCCCATACAGAACACGCAAGTATATGTACATTACACATACACATCACACAGCATACATACATACATTCATACATACATATGTAGCGCTGCTTAAAGATTGTGTTTGCTGCATTTAATTATTATGGCCACCAAAGGGAGACATAATGGACTATGCTGGACACAAACTGAACTACAATTTCCATCATACTTTGCGTGAGTACAGGAAGTGGGTGGTGTAGGAAGAGGAAATGTTTTTCCAGCGTTACGAAATCCTGTCGTTTAAATACCGTATCTACGTTATATATGCTGCTTTATTGGGATCAGTAAAGAATATAATCTATAAAAATCCACAACAGTGCTGGTGTATAATTTATTCCCAACCCGAGGTTAATTCAGCGGCTCCTCCGGGAGTGAGCGCTACACATACTGTGCCAACGCGCTATACAACGCATAGACACATTACTCATACTACACACAGAATTCAAGGGTGCATACACTTATTAACTACTACCAGTGGGGTAACTAGAAACCTCAGGACCCAGGTGCAGGAACCATGATGCCCCCCCCCCACCTAGGCAAAAACATATTTTGCCACACCTCCCGTCAACATGCAGTGGCCTCCTCCAGGTCCACAATGTTGACTCCAGACAATCAGTGTCCCATTTTTTCCAGGTCCACTGTGACCTCTTCAGTCCATCCAATTTTTAATGTAATGTGCACTATGCGTATCTCACAGAGCTCCACAGCAATAAACCTCACAATAATGTGCCCTGTGTATGAACGTATCTGAGCTCCACAGCAGTAAAACTCAGTAATATGCAGTGTGTATGAACGTATCAGAGCTTCACAGCAGTAAAACTCACAGTAATATGCAGTGTGTATGAACGTATCAGAGCTTCACAGCAGTAAAACTCACAGTAATATGCAGTGTGTATGAACGTATCATAGAGCTTCACAGCAGTAAAAACTCACAGTAATATGCAGTGTGTATGAACGTATCATAGAGCTTCACAGCAGTAAAACTCACAGTAATATGCAGTGTGTATGAACGTATCATAGAGCTTCACAGCAGTAAAACTCACAGTAATATGCAGTGTGTATGAACGTATCATAGAGCTTCACAGCAGTAAAACTCACAGTAATATGCAGTGTGTATGAACGTATCAGAGCTTCACAGCAGTAAAACTCACAGTAATATGCAGTGTGTATGAACGTATCATAGAGCTTCACAGCAGTAAAAACTCACAGTAATATGCAGTGTGTATGAACGTATCATAGAGCTTCACAGCAGTAAAACTCACAGTAATATGCAGTGTGTATGAACGTATCATAGAGCTTCACAGCAGTAAAACTCACAGTAATATGCAGTGTGTATGAACGTATCAGAGCTTCACAGCAGTAAAACTCACAGTAATATGCAGTGTGTATGAACGTATCATAGAGCTTCACAGCAGTAAAACTCACAGTAATATGCAGTGTGTATGAACGTATCATAGAGCTTCACAGCAGTAAAACTCACAGTAATATGCAGTGTGTATGAACGTATCAGAGCTTCACAGCAGTAAAACTCACAGTAATATGCAGTGTGTATGAACGTATCATAGAGCTTCACAGCAGTAAAAACTCACAGTAATATGCAGTGTGTATGAACGTATCAGAGCTTCACAGCAGTAAAACTCACAGTAATATGCAGTGTGTATGAACGTATCATAGAGCTTCACAGCAGTAAAACTCACAGTAATATATGCAGTGTGTATGAACGTATCAGAGCTTCACAGCAGTAAAACTCACAGTAATATGCAGTGTGTATGAACGTATCATAGAGCTTCACAGCAGTAAAACTCACAGTAATATGCAGTGTGTATGAACGTATCAGAGCTTCACAGCAGTAAAACTCACAGTAATATGCAGTGTGTATGAACGTATCATAGAGCTTCACAGCAGTAAAACTCACAGTAATATGCAGTGTGTATGAACGTATCATAGAGCTTCACAGCAGTAAAACTCACAGTAATATGCAGTGTGTATGAACGTATCATAGAGCTTCACAGCAGTAAAACTCACAGTAATATGCAGTGTGTATGAACGTATCATAGAGCTTCACAGCAGTAAAACTCACAGTAATATGCAGTGTGTATGAACGTATCATAGAGCTTCACAGCAGTAAAACTCACAGTAATATGCAGTGTGTATGAACGTATCATAGAGCTTCACAGCAGTAAAACTCACAGTAATATGCAGTGTGTATGAACGTATCATAGAGCTTCACAGCAGTAAAACTCACAGTAATATGCAGTGTGTATGAACGTATCATAGAGCTTCACAGCAGTAAAACTCACAGTAATATGCAGTGTGTATGAACGTATCATAGAGCTTCACAGCAGTAAAACTCACAGTAATATGCAGTGTGTATGAACGTATCATAGAGCTTCACAGCAGTAAAACTCACAGTAATATGCAGTGTGTATGAACGTATCATAGAGCTTCACAGCAGTAAAACTCACAGTAATATGCAGTGTGTATGAACGTATCCTAGAGCTTCACAGCAGTAAAACTCACAGTAATATGCAGTGTGTATGAACGTATCATAGAGCTTCACAGCAGTAAAACTCACAGTAATATGCAGTGTGTATGAACGTATCATAGAGCTTCACAGCAGTAAAACTCACAGTAATATGCAGTGTGTATGAACGTATCATAGAGCTTCACAGCAGTAAAACTCACAGTAATATGCAGTGTGTATGAACGTATCATAGAGCTTCACAGCAGTAAAACTCACAGTAATATGCAGTGTGTATGAACGTATCATAGAGCTTCACAGCAGTAAAACTCACAGTAATATGCAGTGTGTATGAACGTATCATAGAGCTTCACAGCAGTAAAACTCACAGTAATATGCAGTGTGTATGAACGTATCATAGAGCTTCACAGCAGTAAAAACTCACAGTAATATGCAGTGTGTATGAACGTATCAGAGCTTCACAGCAGTAAAACTCACAGTAATATGCAGTGTGTATGAACGTATCATAGAGCTTCACAGCAGTAAAACTCACAGTAATATGCAGTGTGTATGAACGTATCATAGAGCTTCACAGCAGTAAAACTCACAGTAATATGCAGTGTGTATGAACGTATCATAGAGCTTCACAGCAGTAAAACTCACAGTAATATGCAGTGTGTATGAACGTATCATAGAGCTTCACAGCAGTAAAACTCACAGTAATATGCAGTGTGTATGAACGTATCATAGAGCTTCACAGCAGTAAAACTCACAGTAATATGCAGTGTGTATGAACGTATCATAGAGCTTCACAGCAGTAAAACTCACAGTAATATGCAGTGTGTATGAACGTATCATAGAGCTTCACAGCAGTAAAACTCACAGTAATATGCAGTGTGTATGAACGTATCATAGAGCTTCACAGCAGTAAAACTCACAGTAATATGCAGTGTGTATGAACGTATCAGAGCTTCACAGCAGTAAAACTCACAGTAATATGCAGTGTGTATGAACGTATCATAGAGCTTCACAGCAGTAAAACTCACAGTAATATGCAGTGTGTATGAACGTATCATAGAGCTTCACAGCAGTAAAACTCACAGTAATATGCAGTGTGTATGAACGTATCATAGAGCTTCACAGCAGTAAAACTCAGTAATATGTGGTGTGTATGAGTGCATCACAGAGCTCTAAAGTAAAACTCACAAATAAGTATAAAATACATTTAAAAAAGAATAATATAGGCAAGCCCCCAGGCAGGTGAGTATGGGCCCGCCCGGACTCAAAGGCCGGGTGCGGTGGTACCCTCCGCACCAGTGGCGTAGCGAGGGGGGGCAGGGAGGGACACGTGCCCCCAGGTATCTTTGGGGGCGCCACAAGCAGAGACTGACTGACCCGAGCGAGCGCTGGGAGAGATGTGCTTTCACATCTTCCCAGCGTCTGCACGGTTTCCGGTTGGAGTGTGTGAGCGGAGCACGCAGTCACAACACTGACGGTCACTCACAAGTCTGCAGCATGCCGCTCAATGTGAAAGCATGAGCTCGGCACTTGGCACCGCCCCCTTCAACCACGTGATGCACTACTCAGCGTCAAAAGAGGGAACACTTCCTTGTTCAACATCAAAGGGTGTGCGCGGGAAGCCATCTTGCATCCACTGCTCCAAGGAAGACAGGGAGGCCAGGGCTGAAATTCAACACTTTATGGTGAGTGACCCGCTGCCACTGACCACTATATTGTGCCCGGTGCCCCAGCAGGGTGGATGAGGAGACAGAGGGATTATCATCAGATTGAAAAGATTTTGGGGGGGGGGGGGAGTAAAGTGAGGGGGGGGATGAATTGAGGTGCTGCTGGGAGGGGTGAATTGAGGTGCTGCGAATTGAGGTGCTGCTGGGGGGAATGAATTGAGGTGCTGCTGGGGGGAATGAATTGAGGTGCTGCTGGGGGATGGGAGAATGATTTGAGGTGCTGCGAGAATGATTTGAGGTGCTGCTGGGGGATGGGAGAATGATTTGAGGTGCTGCTGGGGGATGGGAGAATGATTTGAGGTGCTGCTGGGGGATGGGAGAATGATTTGAGGTGCTGCTGGGGGATGGGAGAATGATTTGAGGTGCTGATGGGGATGGGAGAATGATTTGAGGTGCTGATGGGGGATGGGAGAATGATTTGAGGTGCTGATGGGGGATGGGAGAATGATTTGAGGTGCTGCAGGGGGATGGGAGAATGATTTGAGGTGCTGCAGGGGGATGGGAGAATGATTTGAGGTGCTGCAGGGGGATGGGAGAATGATTTGAGGTGCTGCTGGGAGGGGGTGATTTGAGGTGCTGCTGGGGGATGGGAGAATGATTTGAGGTGCTGATGGGGGATGGGAGAATGATTTGAGGTGCTGCTGGGGGATGGGAGAATGATTTGAGGTGCTGATGGGGGATGGGAGAATGATTTGAGGTGCTGCTGGGGGATGGGAGAATGATTTGAGGTGCTGCGAGAATGGTTTGAGGTGCTGCTGGGGGATGGGAGAATGATTTGAGGTGCTGCTGGGGGATGGGAGAATGATTTGAGGTGCTGCTGGGGGATGGGAGAATGATTTGAAGGTGCTGCTGGGAGGGGGTGATTTGAGGTGCTGCTGGGGATGGGAGAATGATTTGAGGTGCTGATGGGGGATGGGAGAATGATTTGAGGTGCTGCTGGGGGATGGGAGAATGATTTGAGGTGCTGATGGGGGATGGGAGAATGATTTGAGGTGCTGCTGGGGATGGGAGAATGATTTGAGGTGCTGCTGGGGGATGGGAGAATGATTTGAGGTGCTGCGAGAATGGTTTGAGGTGCTGCTGGGGGATGGGAGAATGATTTGAGGTGCTGCTGGGGGATGGGAGAATGATTTGAGGTGCTGCTGGGGGATGGGAGAATGATTTGAGGTGCTGCTGGGGGATGGGAGAATGATTTGAGGTGCTGATGGGGGATGGGAGAATGATTTGAGGTGCTGATGGGGGATGGAGAATGATTTGAGGTGCTGCAGGGGGATGGGAGAATGATTTGAGGTGCTGCAGGGGGATGGGAGAATGATTTGAGGTGCTGCTGGGAGGGGGTGATTTGAGGTGCTGCTGGGGGATGGGAGAATGATTTGAGGTGCTGCTGGGGGATGGGAGAATGATTTGAGGTGCTGCTGGGGATGGGAGAATGATTTGAGGTGCTGCTGGGGGATGGGAGAATGATTTGAGGTGCTGCAGGGGGATGGGAGAATGATTTGAGGTGCTGCTGGGGGATGGGAGAATGATTTGAGGTGCTGCGAGAATGATTTGAGGTGCTGCTGGGGGATGGGAGAATGATTTGAGGTGCTGCTGGGGGATGGGAGAATGATTTGAGGTGCTGATGGGGGATGGGAGAATGATTTGAGGTGCTGCTGGGGGATGGGAGAATGATTTGAGGTGCTGCTGGGGGATGGGAGAATGATTTGAGGTGCTGCGAGAATGATTTGAGGTGTTGCTGGGGGATGGGAGAATGATTTGAGGTGCTGCTGGGGGATGGGAGAATGATTTGAGGTGCTGCTGGGGGATGGGAGAATGATTTGAGGTGCTGCTGGGGGATGGGAGAATGATTTGAGGTGCTGATGGGGATGGGAGAATGATATGAGGTGCTGCTGGGGGATGGGAGAATGATTTGAGGTGCTGATGGGGGATGGGAGAATGATTTGAGGTGCTGATGGGGATGGGAGAATGATTTGAGGTGCTGATGGGGGATGGGAGAATGATTTGAGGTGCTGCAGGGGGATGGGAGAATGATTTGAGGTGCTGCAGGGGGATGGGAGAATGATTTGAGGTGCTGCTGGGAGGGGTGATTTGAGGTGCTGCTGGGGGATGGGAGAATGATTTGAGGTGCTGCTGGGGATGGGAGAATGATTTGAGGTGCTGCAGGGGGATGGGAGAATGATTTGAGGTGCTGCAGGGGGATGGGAGAATGATTTGAGGTGCTGCAGGGGGATGGGAGAATGATTTGAGGTGCTGCTGGGAGGGGGTGATTTGAGGTGCTGCTGGGGGATGGGAGAATGATTTGAGGTGCTGATGGGGGATGGGAGATGATTTGACGTGCTGCTGGGGGATGGGAGAATGATTTGAGGTGCTGCTGGGGGATGGGAGAATGATTTGAGGTGCTGCGAAATGGTTTGAGGTGCTGCTGGGGGATGGGAGAATGATTTGAGGTGCTGCTGGGGGATGGGAGAATGATTTGAGGTGCTGCTGGGGGATGGGAGAATGATTTGAGGTGCTGCTGGGGGATGGGAGAATGATTTGAGGTGCTGCTGGGGGATGGGAGAATGATTTGAGGTGCTGATGGGGATGGGAGTTTGGCATTGTGGAAAGTGGGATTTGGGGGGGGGTGGAAAAGGAAGGTGTGTATCTGAATACACCTCTAACAGTCTGTATCTGGGGGAATGTATACCTTTGAGCGCCAGTGTGAGCGTTATGTGTATACCTTTTGAGCACCTGTGTGAGTGTATACCTTTTTGAGCGATTGAGTGTATACCTGAGAGCATCTATGTGTCAGTGTATACTTGTGTGAAGTTGAGAGTCCGAGTGTATCTGTGACTCTTGCAGTGTGTTTATCAGTATCTGCCAGTATGATAATACAAATCTGTATACCACACAGTATGTAGGTCTGGGTGTCCCTGTAGAATGTATGAGCAAGTGGTGATCACTCAACTCCAGCATTAAGAGAGCTTTAGTCCACCCAAGTGAACCAGGCAACATTTCAACTCAGAATGAGTCTTTGTCAAGCGGTTGCTCATGATTCTCCTCTGGAATTAGTATTTAAGAAGAAATACCGGCTCTGAGAACCTCATATGAAGTGAAATTTGCAAATATAAAATATATTATTTATATACAGTTGTGTTCAAAATTATTCAACCCCCACTGAAATTGAGTGTTTTGGCCAGTTTGACATTGATTTTGATCATTCAGTCATCTTGCTTACAATTAAATCAAAGAGGCACGTGTAGGTCAGACAAATATAACATAACATTTATATGAAATAACCACAAATGTCTTTTCTGTGCTCACATCATTATCAGTTTTTTCAACCCCCAAGTGACATTCAATCTTAGTACTTAGTACAACATCATTTTACAGTTATAAAAAGCTTTTAAACGTGAAGCATAGCTTGACACAGTGTCTTGCAGCGATCTACGGGTATCTTCGCCTATTCGTCATGGGAAAAAGCCTCCAGTTAAGTCACATTCTTAGGCTTGCACACTGCAACTGCTTTTCTTTAAGTCCCACCAGAGGTTCTCAATCGGATTTAAGTCAGGTGACTGCGATGGCCACTCCAAAATGTTCCAGCCTTTAATCTGCAACCATGCTCTAGTGGACTTGGAGGTATGCTTTGGGATCATTGTCCTGTTGAAAGGTCCAACGTCTCCTCAAGCCTCAGGTTTGTGACGGACTGCATCACATTGTCATCCAATATCTCCTGGTACTGAAGAGAATTCATGGTACCTTGCACACGCTGAGGTTCCCTGTACCTGCAGAAGCAAAACAGCCTGCAAAGCATGATTGACCCCCCGCCATGCTTCACAGTAGGCATGGTGTTCTTTTCTTCATAGGCCTTGTTCTTCCTCCCCAAACATAGCGTTGATCCATGGGCACAAACAGTTCTAATTTTGTTTCATCAGTCCACAGAACACTATCCCAAAACTTCTGTGGTTTGTCCACATGACTTTTTGGCATACTGCAGTCGACTCTCTTATTCTTTGGAGACAGCAAGGGGGTGCTCCTGGGAGTTCTGGCATGGAGGCCTTCATTACGCAGTGTGCGCCGTATTTGTCTGAGCTGAAACTTCAGTACCCACATCTGACAAATCTTTTCTCACTTCCTCAGCAGTCACACGGGGACTTTTCTCTACTCTACGCTTCAGGTAGCGCACAGCAGTCGAAGTCAGCATCTTCTTTCTGCCACGACCAGGTAGCGTTTCAACAGTGCCCTTTGCCTTGAATTTGCAAATGATGCGGCTTCCTATGGTCTCTCTGGTATGTTTAACATCTTTGCAATCTTCTTATAGCCATATGCCCTTCCTGTGAAGAGTAATCACCTGATGGGGGATGGAGAGAATGATTTGAGGTGCTGATGGGGGATGGGAGAATGATTTGAGGTGCTGATGGGGGATGGGAAATGATTTGAGGTGCTGCAGGGGGATGGGAGAATGATTTGAGGTGCTGCAGGGGGAATGGGAGAGATTTGAGGTGCTGCAGGGGGATGGGAGAATGATTTGAGGTGCTGCAGGGGGATGGGAGAATGATTTGAGGTGCTGCTGGGAGGGGGTG